>CAOLHI010004241.1:0-127018 GCA_948474755.1 Ctenosaura bakeri
TTATTTAGGTATAGCATGGATGGGGCTAGTTGATGCATGGATGGGGCTAGTTTCCTCCCAGTCAGCTTTCCTATGAGGAGTAAAGTTGGGGAGAGGGGCTTGTGGTGGAAATGTTAAGCTATAGGTGGTTGCATCTTCCATCCTTCACTAGCCTCAGTTGGTGCTCTTATCCAGGGCAGGGAACGGGGCGACCGTAGCCAATCAGCTTCCCTTAAGGGGTTTACAATGGGACAGCTCATGCTAGGGAGATGCAGAAGGATCAGTAAAAGGGAGTTGCCATAGTGCCCGTTTTTCACAACAGAGCACATTAAGAATTGAACTATTAGCATTGGGCACCTCAGTCAGACCTGTAAGTGGTGTTCAATAAGTGAGTTCTTCTGGGTCTTCTCTCTCTTTCTTTCTTTTGTCATCATTTTAAATTTTAAATTAATTTTTCCATTTGAATACTATCAGATATGGATTAATAATTGAAAACAGGCATAAAGAAAAAGGCAAACATAAGGACAGATCATGAAAAATGTCTCAGAACATGTCTAACACTTTAGTGCAAAATAGTAATAATAATTAAGTAATTTAATTTAGTTTTTTAATGTAATCTGTGGTATATTTTCTGGAGTTCTTCAAACAGAGGTAGAATGGGTGTATTTCAGGGGTACATCAGTTCTGTGTTCCTGCATCACATGGGGTTCACTTAGAGGGCCCTTGTGGCCCCTCCAGGTCTGTGATTACATCCCCTCATGCATATTTATTCCCAGCTGGGCAACAATCTCCAAATCTTATTGGTTGGTGTTAATGGGAAGAGGCTGAACAAGTTTGCAAACAATGATCTTGTAGTACAAATTGTCACTGCTTGTAATCCTCCCTTTTTAAGTTGGGCATTTTTAATGTGAAATTCTTTTCCATTTCAAGCAGCCCTGTTAGGGGTGGGTGGAGATATGATGGTAGATCTAAACCCTGATGCTTGCTGTGGGTGGGAACTAGAGCAGCACAACATTTCTTATTTTAAAGTTCCTATTTCTGCCTGTCAATGAGTTTAGTTTCATATTAATGTTCAGTTAGTGATGCCAGCTCCAGTGTTGATGTGGTTGAAGATATCTTTTGTTTGCACACCCAGGAACCACCATGAATACACAACTGGCATGACATTGAACTGCAAGTGTACTGTGCTGCAAGTGTATTGTATTGAATTGAACTGCAAGTGTATTGTAAGGCCTTTAGCCTTACACATTCCATCCTGTCAACAGAATTCCTCTTCTGGTGGCACAGCACACACATGCTGAACCCAGTGGCCCCTGAGCTTGCCTCTGGCTGGCTTTTGAAATGCAGCTAATACCACTGTCCTTTTAAAAGCATCCTTAAACACTGAAAGGAAACACAAAGATAATCAGATCTTAGTTTATACTTTTCATTAACTATGTGTAGTAGACCACCTGGTATCAATTTCCTTAGTACTGATCCCTTTTATCAGTCTGAAGGAGGACTTATGGAAATCAAGCTGGGATAGGCAGTTTTCCAGAAATGACATTTCTTGCTTGACAAACTCTAACATTGCTGGAAGGTGTCTTATGTTGTCCCTGTTTTGATAGTCTCTCTCTCTAGCTTTTCCTTGCAGGACCTCCAATGAAAAATATTTGATTATAATTAGTATTTTCCAGCCATGGGCATATAAAATCCTTTCTAATTCATTCTTCATGGCAATACTGAATAATATTGATGTATGTTTTGGAAAGTGAAGAAAGATTTACTTAATATAATTCACTCAATGAAATTACATAATGAAAATAGTACTTTTTAAAATAATTCAGGTACTATGGAACTTCTTTTGGTATATCAAACACAGTTGCTATTGTTATTTAAACCTTTCAGAAAATGTACAGTGGTGAAATTCAAGGATTCAATTGTTAACACAGCTTAAGCTATATGTAATTCACATAAATAATTCACTTGCTCATTGAAATACCTCCAAATTATATTAGACCTGTGAATTATGAGTAACTTCTAATTGCCAGAATACCTTTTTATGAACATCTGTCATCTGTGCTAGATATTTGTCCTGATGTTGAGGACCTACAATGTGCCTATACAATTTTCAGTACAGTAGACAATAATAGATAACCAGAAAGTCAGCTCTTCTAAATTAGGTTTTCTTCCAATGTAACACTCTCTTAATATGCACGCCTACACACATACACGCACACAGGCATGGTGCAATCCCTTGCCATATGTGAATAATGGGGCCACTTCCACAGACTTAATTATATGGTCTTTCCCCCAGCTCATTGCATTTTACAGTCTAGCAGCCTTCTAATTAGATGGGGGAAACTGTTCAAAGGACATACACTCTACAGCTATGTAGAACTGTACCAGGTAGAAATAGCTTTGGGATTCTGCCTTTTGAAGAGGTCCTTATTAAGTGATAATACAGAATTACAGAATAGAATAGAGAAGAAATTCATACTTTTGTTCTCAGTTTTTCTAAAACACAAAGCCATTATGCCGGTGAAATATATCTCCAGGTGAAATATTACTACAATACATGGTTACAAGAGCAAGATGATCGTGCTTCCTGCTATTCATACAAGGAAAAGGGAAGGCATTTGATATCCTGTTCCACAAACTAAGAGAAAACAGAATTTTCAAAACATTTCAGAATTTTCTTTCAGAAGTACAATTCCTTTCTTACAGACTTTTTTCTTTCCACAAATCTGCAAGAATGAGTTTTTATATTCCTTCTTCTGTGGAAACAAATTGTGGGATCTTTTAAAATATAATATGAACATCCAATGCTACTCTGAAAGTGAAAAATGAATAAAATGATAAAAGATATATAGTTAGTCTTGGTGTTGAGGTTATGAAACAATTTTATTTTTGAATTTTGGGAAATTGTTGCATTCTGTATTGCAAATTCAAGAATATCTAACTGTTAGAGAATTTAAGTTGATCAATCATTTGCTTTTAAATCAATTATTTGATTTATTTTTTTTAAAAAAACCCTGTATTTTGCCAAAACTTTACTACAGATGTCCTTTTCAAATATCATAGGAAGTACACAGTAGTAAAACAATTTAATAGGCAAATACTACTCCAGTCCTCCCTCCACATTCACAGGTTTGACCTGTGCTAATTTGATTATTTGGAAGCCATGTGCTTGCCTTCCCCTGCTTCTCCTCCCTTGCATTCATTACCTCAGGCTTGTGAGGCTTGTGTTTAAAATGGGAGCAGGAATAATATTTTCTATTTCATTACATATTACTGGAGCACACTACAATAAAACTAACCTTAAGTGTGCTTAAAATTCAGCTCTAATGATTAATTTCATTTAAAAAAGCAATTCCATGGATAATTACTTGAAATAAAAAACAACTTCTTTTCAACAAATGTGAAGAAGAGACTGAATGTGGTGTAGTGTTCTGAGGGCTGGATTACGACCCTGGAGACCAAGGCTCCATTTCCCACTCAGCCATGGAAACCCACTGGGTGATCTTGGGTGCATCACACACTCTCAGCCCCAGAAAACTCTGTGATAGTTTCACCTTAGGACTGCAATGAGTTGGAAAAGAGCTGAAGGCTCACAACAACAATAATTGCAAAGTTTTATCTATTTATTCTAGAGTAAAACTGTATTTTTTTAAAAAAACACCTGATATAACACTATGTTATAGAAATTTGATGGCTAGATATCAATTTAAAAACAAGTAGACCACAAAAAGGACAATTGCTATTTCTTCCTGATAATATACAGAATCACATATTTAAAAAGTGTTTAATTTCAGTGGTTATTCCACAATTCAGTTTTAACACATTACTTAGTTGTCAAAATATGTACTGGAGTTATACCACTGAAGTAACTGCTTTTAAACTTTAGAATTAAGACTGCTGGTTGGTTAGTCTGGGAAAGTAGCATATCAAGCCCCTAATCAAAAGAAGGCTCAGTGTTATTAAAGACTTATCTTGGTTATTTCATGCCTTGCTTCATGAAAGAGAGACATTTGAGTACACGCAACTCATACAGATTAGAGATGGTAAAAGTACATTAAAATAATTTACTTGACTGTGGGGCCAGCATGTGCTTGCTAAATATATTACCTTTTAAACTGATTTGTCCAGTCTAATTTTAAATGTATTAAGTGATTCCTTGAAAAGATATTGCAGTCTTAATAATCTAATTTATTTCAGATTCATTAGATTTACAGGAGAAAAGCTAGCTGTCTGAAGCTCAAACCAGATAAGACTGATGGTAAGTTGAGTGACGTGTCCAGAAGATGTAGCAAAAATTACATCTTTTCCTTTAATTCAATACATGAGACTGAAATTTATAATTAGAATTTGTTATCTAAAGCACTATTGGCCTGTAGCTCCTTGCATTGGTCAAGATGTTGCTTTTTCTTTTAAAAAACAAGTTATTTTCATATCTAGTTTGACATACTTTCATTGAGAAGAGATGGTTATTGCCATTGTTGTTAACATCAAGGCTCAGAGGAAACTAGCCATAAATAATTTCAATTAAATTCCTTTCCCAATAATAAAGAAAAATGTATTGTTATTGTTGTTTATGTTGTTATCAGAAGAATGAGGGATAACTTTACTCTTTTTCAGTGCAGTTTTAACTTTTAATTTTTTTTTACGTATAGGGTTGAGGTCTTATTAAATGGTAGAGGAGCAAATGATATGATTGAATTGCTGGGTCATCCTGCTGCTTTGAGATGCTTTTAGTATCTAAAAATAACTAATCTAGCAGCTTTTGAGAAATGAGAAAGCAAAATGCTACCTTATAAATTGTAACATAACTGTAACTAGTTTGGGAGGACCTTGGATTTATAATAATTACTAATTACTTTTAAAAGTAACTTCCAAAGCTCTGGTTAACATGATACCTACTGGAAATCACAGTACATTGCTTAAAACTGGTATAGAAAAAACCATCTGAGCAATTAAGTATCTTAGTCAAAAGGTATACTAGTATCTTTTGAATTAAATGTTAAAATCTGAAGTATCAGGACAAGTTTTGAGTATAGAGGCTTACTAGTTTCAAGACTTTTGTCTTTAATCTTAGTGCATACACATCAAGGGGTGTGAGCAGGAAAGCAAATGACATTTAGCCATATATTTGTGGGAGTAAAGGATAAATGCACATTATGTGGATTGCTTCTTAATTCTTGAGTACAGGTACTTGCCTTTAGTCCTATACAAGACAATGATGCGGTGATTATCTTAGATCACATGCAGCTCTTTGTCTCACTAATTACATTCCTAAGAGAATGTACGCTTTTAAATGCCACTGAGCATAAATTTGGCCATATGATAACTCTTTTATTCACAAAAAAAGTTAAAGAATTAATAATAGTTATAAAGCTTTGCTCTGAACATATGTGTATGTTACTTTTTATGAATACTATAAGAAATGCAATAAAAAGCAGATAATTGTAGGAGGGCAGGGATCCCACATCTTTCTCCTTGTCAAATGTGGGAAATTAGTTGAGAGTGTAAGCAGTCCCTATGCCACAAACTTGCTTCCATTCCAGACAGCAGCCAGTGCGGGACCATCAATAGTTCACAACTGGTGCAAGGGATCCCAGCCTTCAACTTTTGGGGGGAGGCAGTCTTTTTGGTGAAGGACAATGAAAGAGTGTTTGCCAGCTAGAGCTGGCTGCTGGAACTAAAGCCCTTTCTACAGCTTACCTTCTCACACAGTTGGAGTGTGAGCCTTGTGTGAAAAAGCCTGGGCAGGCAGGCTCTTGCAAGCCTCCTGCTTCCCTGCTGCTTGGGCTCTGCAGCTCCTTCCTGCTCACGCGAGAGCCCCACCTGCAACCCGCCCCTTCCTTCCGCAGTGCAGCCTGGGAGTTGTAGGCTGCACTGAGAGGACACGCGACAGGCCCGGCTCCAGAGGCTCCGCACTGCAGATGAGTGTGTCCCAGGCCTGTGAGCCTTGTGCAAGTATGGCTTATTTTCGGCTAAAAGCCGAAAATAAGAAAATGTGTATTTGCTGCGCTTGCGGGCCTTGAGTGTGGCAGAAATGGGAGTGCGTCATGTGGACCACTCCTGACATTTACGCAATGCTCAAGGGGCCCTTTTGCTTGTAAACTGCCATGCGAAAAGGGCCTAAGTTTTGGCTTGGCTTGGCTTGACTTTGCATTCTCCTTCCAACAATTTCACAGATGAAAATTGAGAAGCATGTGGCCAACCAACATCAGTGTGGTCAAAATGGCAAAACTTACTAATGAGGAACACCAGGTAGGCTACTCTGAGAGTCTGCAGCAGTTTGTTTTGCTGGAACCTACTAGGAAGAGCAAGATTCTAGCCTCTTGTCTCCTCCCCCTCTACTGAGTTGAGTGCAAACTACTTTTGCACTTTGAACTCTGCACCAATTGAAGTAATCTGAGGAGAAAGGTGGAAAGTGGGAGGAAGAGAGGGAAACTGGGGCATTTCAAAAGGCAAAAGATTTATATGATCTGAAGAGAAACCAGAGTATAAATTGGGACATTTTAAAAGCAGCTGAAAAAGCGGGATGAAAGAATATTAATTGGGACAGTCCCTTCAAAATCAAAAAAGATAGAAGGTATGTCTTTCTCACTCACCCTAATAACTTGTCAAGCAACTTGAACACATAAAAGAGCAACTTAAAAGAGTCCATCAGGTCCCGGTCCCAGTCCCAGTCCAAGCTTCCTACTCCACAGAGCCTGCACACATGCATGTAAGCATGTGCCCATCACAAACAATGTTTCTGCTATCCTTTCCTCTTTCTTTGTTGCCCTTTCACCTGTGCTTGGGCTCTGACAGAACCTTTCCACCTTGAGAGGGAAATGGAGTAACAATCTGGGAAAGAAAAAAACAGATTACAACAGAAGGGAGGGAAAACAGAGATGGAAGGGAGATGCTCCCAGTTTCTGGGCAGCAGATCTTGGGCAGCTGGAGGGAGGAGGAGAGGGAGAGAGCGTGCAATTTGAGAGTTAGAGGAGAGAAAAAAAGGGAGAAAGGAAGAAAACAACTAGCTACTCAAGAGGTTGGGGAGTGAGGAAGGGGCTGAAGAGAGCCGTGGACAGAATCCTCCAGCCTACTAATGGCTTTTTTCTCCGAGTTTCTGCTGTACCTTTCCACACCACAATACCTGTCCAACAGTGGGTCCAGGACAAGAATATATAATTTTGCAGATTGTCTCTATTTTTCCCTTTGGAAGACAACAAGAGTTTTACAGTTATATCCAGTAATTCAAAGCTTGATTCATCAAGGAAAAAAACATTTACGCTGATTCACCACTGTAAGGTCCTTTCTGCTTTGCAGCCAAAAGCAGATAGGAAGCCAATTTAACCATCCACTTAATGCCAAGTTTATGGTTGCTTTGTGGAAGAGATGAGCCACAAAGCCATTGGAATAAGCCAGCAATGCTGACCAATAATAATGAATGATTTAAAAAATGGGTGCATTTGAAGAATATAATTTGAAACGTATTTTGTTTTGAAATGTTATCAGCGAGTAAATGGAGGGAGAACCCATTGTGTTCAGACAATGAAATAAGACTAAATGTGTCGGGAGTCCTCCATGTTTTATTGTTTTAGGATAGCAGTAGACTGAGGAAATAGTGATAGTAGGCTGTTAGCTATTCCCAGGCGCCAACCATTCCTTCTGGCTGGAATTTCAAAGGAACCATTTGGCATGATGACGTTCGTTCTTTTACAACTATCTTAGGAGAAACTGTCTGTTAAAGTGTAAGGTGGGGGGAAAACGTTCCATTCTCGAGCTTTAACGTCTGAAGACAGCATCCCTTACTATGTTACAATAAATCTTCTATTAAGTTTGTTGATCCGTGTAAGAGTGAATCTGTTCCTGACAGAAAGCTCGAGAATCCTTTCAAAAAATGCACCAATTGATGGACCAGTCGATTACTGAAGAAGAGCAAGGATCTGCAGAATCTGATGGAGCTACAGAAACTGAAGTGCCCCTGGATACCAAGACAAAATTGCGCCTGACCGAGGCTATGGAAACCCCCACAAGCGGCCAAACCTGGGTCTGGGGAGAAAAGCCACATACGTCGTTGAGACAACGCAGAAGGGCTGCTAGATGGGATACATCAGCAAAAGACCTATCCCTTTTGGAGGAGATAAAGCAAATGGAAACCGAACTGGAAAGAAAAGATGAGGAGATACTCGAACTCAAGACCATGCTACGCGAGATGCGCATCCGTCCCTCGCAGACAGGGAGATCACCAGGAGGAGAACCACGAGCGGCTGTCTCGGCGGCAGGCACCCCTGGTCCGCCCCAGCAACCAACAGGGCACACGCCAGCGCCACTGTTACTCAGAAATGTGGGAGACCTGAAAGCGACCTTCAACGGGAAGGGGGAGAAACTCTCCTTTTTTTTGACTATGGCAAACAATTTCATGATTGATCACGGCCATCTATTTCGGGATGATGCGGCCCGAATTCGATACCTAAGCCAGAGGATGAAAGGACTGGCAGCAGACTGGGTAGCGAACCTATATGACTCCCGCGCCCCGAAACTGAAAATCTGCAGCTCTTCATGAACCATCTGCGGGAACGCTTTGAAGACCCCCATTTATTGGAAAACACCAAATATCAACTGAAACGAATGAAACAAGGCAGGAACGATGTGGGGACGTATTCCCGTGAATTTAGAAACCTGGCCACCAAAGTCCCGTGGAGTGATGCAATTCTAATTGAGTTATACAAAGATGGACTAAATCCTGAATTCTACACGGGTGCTTAATGCAGGCCAATCCACAGACCCTGCTAGGTTGGGTCAGACTAGCTACTGAAATGGAAGGCATAACCCAGACTGTTCAGCTGAACCGACAAAGACAAGACGTGCCAAAACGACAACCTCGCGGTCCCACCGTCCTCAATGCTGAGGAACGGAACAAACGTCTCCGTTTGGGCATGTGCTTTAACTGTGGAAAACCGGGCCACCTCGCCAACACCTGCCGCGGAAACCAAGCTCCGACTGGGACTAAGGGAGCACGAGCAGACCCAAAGGATATAGAATTCACACATCAGACAGCGGCCGCCAAACAACCACTTAGACGCACTTCTAAGGACCCTGCAGCGGCGACAGGAGACTCCGATCCCGATGATGAAACCACCTCTTCGTCCTCATCTGACATAGATGGAGATTCTAAACCTGACTGCGATGACTGGCAAGCGGCGGGAACATCTGTAAGTACTCCTAAAATTCCCCATTTCTACGCCACGGTTGCGATTAGTGGCAGCGATGGGACTTTGCATGTACATAGGGCATTAATTGACTCTGGCTGCTCCAGAAGTTTGTTACACCCCAAATTGGCCAAACAATTGAAAACTCTTTATGAGCCCTTGGAATGCCCCATCAAATTAACGCAAATGGATGGGACCTCAATGACTGGGGGAGTAATTAGTAAATTCACTAAGCCCATCTCATTTCAAATGGACAAAAACAATTACAGCATGCGATTTCTAGTTCCCAAGGCGATGCAGTTCAAATTGGTCTTGGGAATCGATTGGCTTCGTGAATATAACCCCCAGATAAACTGGACTGCTGGCACTATGTCCTCTTCAGATGAAAACTTTTCTATTCCCCATGAAGAATTGCAACAAATTCCTTCACACTACCGAGACTTCCAAAAGGCTTTCCACGAAAGGGAGGCTGACAAATTGCCTCCCCACACGGACTTTGACTGTAAACTGGAATTAGTTGACGGGGCCACCCTGCCTAAACCGAAAATTTATCCCATGAGCCAAAAAGAACTCCTTGCTCTCAAGAAGTTCCTAAATAAAAACTTGGCTCGCGGCTTTATCAAGCCCTCTACAGCCCCCACGGCGAGTCCTGTCTTCTTCCGAAAGAGAAAAGATCCCAGCGCGGATCCGAGACTGATAGTTAACTACTCTGCTATTAACCAGGTTATTTCCTCCAATTGTTATCCCATACCTCTGATACGGACTGTTTTGGACCATCTTGTTCAAGGAAAATATTTCACCAAACTTGATCTTAAAGAGGCTTTTCATAGGATTAGAATGGACCCGGACTCTGAGTGGCTCACCACCTTTGCAACTCCTCTAGGTAACTTTAAATGGACGGTTCTTCCCTTTGGCTTACAATCGGGGCCATCTGTGTTCCAAATGTTTTTGAACACCATTTTCCATGACTTGTTGTATCAGGGGGTTCTGATTTATCTGGATGACATTTTAATTTACGCAGATTCCATGGAATCTCATGTGTCATTGGTTCGTGAAGTGTTACGAAGGCTTATAGATAACAACCTCGTGGTTAATCTATCTAAATGCCAATTTGACACCCAAACTTTTGATTACTTGGGATATAGGATTCAAGATTGTTCACTTAAAATGGACCCTTCGAAGATTAACTCCATTTTGCAATGGCCCGTCCCTAAAACTGTGAAGCAACTGCAGCAATTTCTTGGTTTTGCGAACTTCTACCGGAACTTTATTGAGGATTTTGCTGCCATAACGCTTCCACTCACCAACCTTCTACGGAAACCTAAAGGATCCACTGCGGGCAAGGCGCATAGACTTTGTTGGTCGCCTGAGTGTCAATCGGCGTTTGACCATTTGAAATCTAAATTTACGTCTGAGCCCTTACTCCTTTTTCCCGACAGTACGAAGCAATTCATTGTGCAAACGGATGCTTCGGACTTTGCCATGGCAGCCGTTCTTTTACAACATGACACCACAGGAGCACTCAGGCCTTGTGCTTTCATTTCAAAGAAATTTTCCCCTCAACAAGCTAATTGGCCTATTTGGGAGAAAGAAGCCAAGGCTATCCATTTTGCGCTGTCCTCTTGGCGTCATTTGCTTGAAGGGGCTCGACTCCCCTTTGAAGTTTGGACTGATCATAGGAATTTGCAAGCCTTACAGTCTGCTAAGAAACTCTCCCCTAAGCAGGCGAGATGGGCTGAATTTTCCAGAGATTCCGATTTAAAATTGTTTTCAAACCTGGCCGAACTAACCAACTGGCGGACCCTCTCTCTCGACTTCCCTGTTTTGCGGAATCCCCTGCTATGTCCTCCCACTCCAATACCTTGTTTCCTGCCTCCTCTCTGGCTTCTCAAGTGACTACTCGTGCATTAGCAAAGACAAGGCTTTCTGCCTCCTCTCTTTGTGACTCCGCTCTCCGCGATGCTATCATTCATGCAGCGCATGCAGACTCCTGGCTACCGGCAAACAAGGATAAAATAGAATGGGTTGACAATCTCCCCTTTTATGGCACCAAGGTCTACGTTCCCCCTGCTGCCCGCGAGCAGGTACTTCATCGTTATCATGATTCCAAACCCGCTGGACATTTTGGGTTTTTGAAGACATTGCATGCGATTCGCTGCCTTTTTGGTGGCCTGGATTAAACCCCTCCGTGCAAACTTACATTAAGCAGTGTGCCACTTGCAACGTTTCTAAGTCGCCCACATCTAAACCTCAAGGGCTCCTGCAACCTCTGCCTGCGCCTGCTAGCCCCTGGTCGGTCATCGCATGGGATTTTATCGTGTCTCTTCCCTCTTCACACGGCTTTCATGTTATTTGGGTTGTTACTGATCACTTTTCCAAGCAATGTCATTTTGTGCCTCTAAAGAAACTACCCCGTGCTGACCAGCTGGCTGACCTGTTCGTTAATCATGTATGGAAACTTCACGGACTACCTTCGGTGATCATTTCGGACAGGGATCCAATTTTCACTTCCAAGTTTTGGACTTGTCTACTGAAAACCCTGGGAGTCACTCAGAAACTCAGCAGTGCTTATCACCCTCAAACAGATGGCCAATCTGAGCGTGTTAACAAATCTCTTGAACAATTTCTTAGGTGTTTTGTTTCTGAGAACCAGAATGATTGGGCTCCGCTCCTTCCGTTCGCTGAGTTTGCCATCAATTCTGCGGTTCATACCTCTACTGGGAAACCCCCCTTTGAAATAGTTTACGGCTTCCTTCCTTCTCCTTTCCCCCCTCTCTCCTCTCTTCCTCCGCTCCTCCTTCTGTTTCTGCTTGGGTCTCTAAATTTTCTGGCATTTGGCAATCCGTCTCAGATGCTATAGCATCCGCTAAAGCTTCCCACAAACGTTTCGCTGACCGTAAACGGCAGCCTAATCCCCTTTACCAGCCCGGGGATTTGGTTTTCCTTTCTTCTAAGAACATTTCCTCTCCTTCTCCGTCTAAAAAACTTTCCCTCGTTTTCTCGGACCTTTTCCTGTGAAAAGGGCTATTAATGATGTCTCTTTTGAACTAGATCTCCCTTCTTCCCTCAAGGCTATTCATCCTGTTTTCATTCCAGTTTGCTGAAGAGGGCACCTTCGCTGACTTCTTTGCCGGCTGATGTTCCTCAACGCCCCGACTGACTTGCTACTGCATTCATATTACTATTTAGTTTTCTTGTCTTTCTACTGTTCCGTGATATTTTCTATATTTTGTGTATCTTTATGTATATATTTTTTTAAAAAAGTGGGGCAGGATGTCGGGAGTCCTCCATGTTTTATTGTTTTAGGATAGCAGTAGACTGAGGAAATAGTGATAGTAGGCTGTTAGCTATTCCCAGGCGCCAACCATTCCTTCTGGCTGGAATTTCAAAGGAACCATTTGGCATGATGACGTTCGTTCTTTTACAACTATCTTAGGAGAAACTGTCTGTTAAAGTGTAAGGTGGGGGAAAACGTTCCATTCTCGAGCTTTAACGTCTGAAGACAGCATCCCTTACTATGTTACAATAAATCTTCTATTAAGTTTGTTGATCCGTGTAAGAGTGAATCTGTTCCTGACAAAATGGTTCCTTCAGAAAAAATAATGACCAGTGCTCTCTTTCCCATTCCATTTGCCAAAGTAGCCAGAGTGAGCAGCAGCTGACAGAGAACATCTTTTTCTTAAAACTGAAGCAAGAGCAAATTTACTGGCATAGGTCAACTGCAGAACCAACTTGACACCTAATTGTAATATTATAATCAATGCTTGTGATGGGGATAGGGCCATTTTGGACCATAGCTTCCAGAATCCCCAGCTTGGCTAAGGGATTTTGAAAGATATTGTCTAAAAATGACTTATCCAAGTTGTTTTTTTCTTTTTTCTTTTCTTTTGCAACATAAGTACTTTGCAACATGGGTATTTCAGATTATATAAATATGAAAGCATACACACAAAACTGGGTGTTCTTCAAAATATAATTGTATCCCTTATTGAAAAAAAAGTTTTGTTCTAATTCTTAATCAGCTAATGGGAATAGCATTGTGGGGCTCAGCTATTAGAAACACGGCACAAAGGGCTATGTCAGACCTGTAACGCCAAGCTCTTTTTCTCTGGGCCACTAGGCAGTGATGGCTCAAACTCTTCTGACCAGAAGTACAGTGTTCCCTTTCCTTACATGGTACCCAGTCTCTAAAACTACTAAATAGGTGTCAGGGTGAGGGATTGGGAAAAAGAACACCAGCAGCTTAAGAAACGCAAAGTCATTGGCCATTTCCACATGGGGTTTTTAACATGGGGCACAGCGTCCTCCAGGGAGGACATCTGCACCTGGGAGTAGACTGCGTCGGACCTACTTAATGTAGATCCACACCCCAGCCCGCTCTGGAACGACCCCAAGTGGCCATCCAGTGTGCTTTTGAAAGACCACTAAAAACAGGTCTTTCAAAAGCATGGAGGCACCACTGCGAGACTGCTCCCTTATGCAGATTTGCAGGCTCCATCGGTGCGAGCCTGAGATCTGCCAGGGGCAGGCTTTAGGCTTGCGAGCTTCAGCAGTTGGTCAAGACCCTCGACCAACCGGAAGCCACCATTTTCATCCCCAAAGCAGTGCGGAGCGGCAGCCATGCACTGCTCTGGAGAAGCATGGACTGGACCGGGGAGCGTCATGGGGCGATTCCCTCACCCTGTGCGGAAATGGCCATTGTATTAGCAGCAGAAAACAGCAAAAACTAGGAACTACTACCGCTGAAATTTAAGGAAGAAAGTGCAGAAGTGAGATTACAGTTGAATATTAAGGAAACAAAATGACCACAGGTGATTAAAAGTAGATAATGAAAACAACTTAAAATTAGATGATGAAGACATTGAAGTAGTTTAAATATATATATATATATATATATATATATCTTCGCTCTTGTCATAAATGAAAATGGAGACTGTAGTCAAGAAATCAGAAGATGATGATTCTGAAGGGCCACTATGAAGGAACTAGATAAGAGCTTCAAGTGCAAAAATTTGCGAGTTCATGGGCAAGACCTGCTACCAGCCAAAGAAACATAAGACACATGGATGTGGACAGAAAAAGGCTACAATTTTATTTGGTAACAGCCATTCCAGGATTGGCTTGTGGATGGGTCCTGATCCAGGCATCAGCCAACCCGCCTGTTGACCGATGAACCCCTGCTGGAAGCAGATTGATGGCAGATGCCAGAACCACCCAGTCACCCAAGAAGTGCAGGGTGTGTGTGCACCTTCTGAGCTGTGCACCCCTGCTAGCATCCCTACCCCCCCATCCACCACAAGGGGATGGAAGTAAAAGGGATTCTGCATGGCATTGAAATGTCTTCTCCAACTGCTGGGTATCTTTATACAGTCTACTTCTTCTCCTGACTTCTGAAATTTCAACCAACATTGTCCACACCCTTTGAAGTATAATTTAACAGCCGTTGGGCCTGGAAATAAAATACTGGACTTCTCAAAAGCTGATTTCTGATATAAATCAACTGTTCCGTCAGAATTAGATATTAAATCATAGAATCATCGCATTATAGAGCTGGAGGGGCCCAAAGACCAACTGCCTGCCATGGAGGAATCTAGAGCCAAACCATCTCTGTGATAGGGATGAGCACTCTATTATTATCATAGCCTCTTAAAGAGCTCAATATAGGGAATGAGTTAAAATCTTCTCCAAAATATTCTAGCTACATGATGATTTACTATGATTTTATCATGAGTCATTGTGGTGCAATAATTTGAGTGTTGGATGAAGATACTGGGAGATCTCAGTTCAAATCACAGCCATAGAAACCTACTGAGTGACTTTGGAAAAGTCGTACTTTCTCAGTCTTGAAGCAAAGCAATGGGAGATCCACTATGAATAAATTTTGCCAAGAATATCCCAATATAGGGTTGCTTTAGGATCGCCATAGGATGGAAACATCTCAAAAGTACATGACAGCAGTAAAAAATAGTTTGATTCACTTTTTCAAAGTGACAGAAATAATTCAATCTTAAATATCAATATTTAGTTACAAAGAAAACACATACTATTTAAGATTAAAAAACCCAGTAAAAAATTCATCTTGATAACAGTCCTGGGCATTAAAAATAAATTAAGAGGGATCAAATGTAAAGATCCAAAGACACTCTACTTAGTAGAAAAAAGTAGGGCAATTTTCACAATCATTTTGTTAGTAATAATGATGCATCTACTGTAATAGAGCATGTCTGGTCTATTGGCTAGTGGAAAATTGCTTGTTAATCACATGTGAATTACTGAGTTTTTGAGTCAGCAGAACCATTGATTAGTCCATGGAGGAAAGAAAAAAAAAATCTGCTACAAATAACTAAATGTGGTTTCTACCAGTAATAATCCCTTTAGATCTCTCATGTGGAGCGGTTAATGACTGAGTTGCTAAAGTATTAGAGGCTTTCAACATCATGATGCTCCATTAGCTGTCAAATTGGCCATCAGCTGTGGGCAATAGTCGTGGGTATCATAATTATTGGTTAACACTTAATGCTTTTTCTACAGTATCATCATTGCCAGGAAGTATGGTATCAAAAAATCACAGAATTATATAGCCAAGTAACTGTTCCAGGGAGGGTGGAGAAATCAGCATGCGAATGCCTTGGACTCTATTCTTTACTGTGATCTTGAATAAGATTATTTATACACTCAAACCCCGCATTCTTTGTTTAATTTCTTTGCACGGTAGACATAAGTGAGTGAACAATTGGTATCAGTGTTGATACTGGTTTTAAATAAATCTCACCAACATTTGAATGAGAATCAGTGTGGTGTAATGGTTTGCATGCTAGGACTCCAGAAGACCAGGGTTCACATGCTCAGTCATGGAAACCCATTGGGTGACAAATCACATTCTTTGCCTTCTTAGAGGAATGCAAGAGCAAACTGCCTATGAATAAATCTTGCCATGGCAACCCTATAATTGAGTTGCCATTAATTGGAGTCAACTTGAAGACACCGAACAACATCACTTTTGAGTATTTTCTTTGTTTTTCCCCTAAGAGCTGAGGGTTAATGCTAAGACAATGTTATAGATATACAAAATAATCTGTATATGTAAATGACAATTGACCTTCTGTCTTATCCTGTGAAAAGAAGCAAGTAATCTGTTACACAGATCAGGATGCATGCGGTATATGATTAATGTTTTGATAGAACTGGCCATTCTGAGATTGGAGCCCTTAACAATGTACCAAATCCTTAGCTTGGAAGATTGTACACAAAATACATCTAGCCTTCATTCCACTGATTTCTCCTATGCTTGTCATGATTTTCACCTGAAAACAGAGCAAAGGAAAATGTTGCCAGTACCACATTAGTGAGTACGGTATCAGCAGCTCTGTTGTGTAAAAAAAAGTTCCCCCAAAGAATTTCAGGACTAGACATTATATGACTTAAATCTAATTATTTGCCACAAATAGAGTAGACTAACTGAATCTAGATGATGGGGTGACCTGGGAATGATGGAACTTGCAGTGATGCCATGAGAGTTAAAATCTTGAAAAATAAGTCTTGTTCATTTTACAAGGCACCAAAAGCCTGAAGCTGAATGTCTTTTTTGTGTGTGCCTGATTTGTAACTTCTTGACATCAGAAAGCAAATTCCAATAGGGAGTAGCAGGCTAGCTACGAGAATGGAATGTGACATATAGATAACAACAGAAGGACATTTATCAGAAGAACATAAATAGCCCCCAGGTTGAAAGGAAAGTAACGAGTTAGTGCTAATTGTTCTAAACTTATTATGGGATGGTGTACATGACAAGAAAAATACATATGCTCCAAGACACCTGATTCCCCCTTAATGATGTAGCTGTGATGTAATTTTAGAAAGTTGGTAATTTAAATGAAGAAATGTGTAAGTTATCTGTTAATTCTTTTGTTTGATGTGTCTGTTTTGTGGAACTTTCTCTGGGTACCTCTTTGCTTGAGCAAATAAAGTAGTTCAGATGTCCCTCCATTATTGGCTGGTATATACCTGGGAAAATGACCCTCCCCCTTTTTTTTTGATAACATAGGGAACTCTCGTAAGGGTTGACTTACTAAGTTCCCACTGATTCTGGAGCTAATATGTGATTCTGCTCTTTGAGATATTCAAGCTTATAAGAAGCAATGTATTTTAAAATGTTTTCTTGTGGTTAGGCCTAGCACAGAGTTTGAGAACCTCCAGCTTTCAGCCCTGCACTTCTCTCCCTGATTTCATGCAGCACTCTTTAATTTCAAAATTCTTCTGCCAGTGATCAGCCCATCACTCTGACAAGAGAGATCTGTCCCTGGCCCAGGAGTCTGTTGGTTGGAGAGGAAGAGGCAGAGAGTGGTGGCAGAATGCCACAAGGCCTTATGCTCTGCACTGAACCACCCCTGCCCCTTAACAGTGTGTGTGATTAGGACACCCATCAGAAAGCCTGCAAAACGAAGATCTCAATCTTATATTCCACAAGAAATTCTGTACAACAAAAGTATAGAACAACATTTTCTCTGCAAAGCTGCAGGTGGGAGAAAGTGGCTGAAACCTGAACAACATTTATCTGGTAGCAACTCTCTGTGGTATCACTTAGAAAGGAAGGGATCCACTGGTAGGGATCATCTCTCTCACTTTAGGTTCCAAATCCTGTTGTTAGTGCAGATTAGAGTAGACCCTTTGAATCAATGGGATTTACATATGTATTGACTCATCATTCAACAAGAGATGAATGGGTCTACCCTAGTTGGAAGTAGCAAAAAGGATGCCAGCCCAGATCTGTCACAAAGAAAGAGAAAAATGAGTGGCAAAGAGTAAGAGAGTGGGGTAAAAGGTGTTCTTCAGGAGGACGGACCATGTGAAACATAAAAAGATAGTGTTAGTTCCTCTTGAACTTCCTTTATAATGTACCTGTGTTATAATAAATGTCAACTAACATTTGTGTTCTCCTACAGTTTATGTTCTGCTATACTTTCATGCAAAAGGGAAATTCATAAAAGGACATGTGCAATCTGAAGAATCAGTGATAGCTTTTTCATTCCTTCTGTGCAGGTTCTCTTTTGGATGACACAGAGGAAGCATATGCTTTCTAGAACTTGCTATAACATCTAAAATTAAGCTCTGCTTAATTCTTTTACTAATGAAGAACTTGATCATAACAGGCTCATCATCATCAGCCTGCTCAATACTACTGAAGATAAAGCTAAACATGAAAAGGTCCAATTCTTTCATCACTTGAGGTGCCCCAGAACTTTCCCACTTTCCTCAAGTGGGATATATATAAATATGACTCTGAAGAGTTGTGGTTTCCATGAGATAGTAATACCCCAAAGGATTAGGGGCAAGAGGTGAAAAATGTATTATTTGAAAAGGGAAAGAGAGGTGATTGTTTTATTATGCATACAATCTCAATTATTTAATTATTCTTAACACTTCACAAGCAGGGCCTCAAGAAATTATTGCATATTATGCAAATTCCACAGTAATTATCTCAAAGTTCCCTCATTATTGAAAGTGGCACTAAATAATGTTGCTCTGAACTACCAAGCCAGAATTCTGTTATCACATAGGAAGTGTTGTCACAATAGTGATTTATAATGTCATTAAGTTGAGACAATACTACAAGAAACTGTAGTGGTTAGTGGAAAATGTACTATCTCTGTCTTTGTTATCAGCTCTGTTGTGATGCTTTCCATTTTGGAATCACAAAGGCCTTTTACGGTCAATCGGTGAAGCTGGCATTCATTATGGCATTGTCATATTCTCTGTAGTTTTGTAAATAATAAACAGGTAGATTCACCACTCACCTACCCTGCTTTTCCAAAGATCATTGACTAGTCTAATTTTTAAAAAATATGGTATTCGAAGAACAACATACAGAAGTTCATGTAAGTCAGCTGTGGCCTTACCACAACCACATGAAACATTATGTTGTGTTGGCACTTTAAGAATATCAGTCAAATACATATTTGTTGGAAAACATGCCCTTTTTTCAGTGGATATTTCTGCCTTCTCCGTACTAGCAATACATATTCAGGCTAATTATCAATAAAAGGAGATATAATTCCCCTTCCTCTCCACTATTGTGCACAACGTTGTTTGCATGTGACTTAACTGCTCATCAAGTTCCCCATTCAAAAGCACATTATGTTATATAATGAAGAAGAAGAAGAAGAAGATGATGATGATAGCATGTTAAATGTCCACAGTGGCTCCTCTACTTTTACAAGGGTTCAGGGTGCAGAACCCTTGTGAAAGTGGAAAAGCCATGAGTAAAGTTGTGAGTAAAGCCATGAACTCCCTCTCATCATTCCCTTCTGGGGCTTCTCCCTCCCATTCCCTTGCCATTTGTGCACTGGGACCAGAGCCAAGGGAATGGCAGGGAGGAGCTCTGGAGAGGAGAAGGAAAGCTCATGTGAACCTTCTCCCCATTCCCTTTCCCATTGCTTCAGTGTGAGTTCTCAGTGCCAGGGCCAGAAGCAAGGGAATGGGAGTGGGAGCTCCGGAGGGGAGAAGGAAGATACATGCATGTCTCCCCACCATTTCTTTGTCTTTGTCTGGGCATTTGCCTTCCTTCTCCACACCTGGCAAAATGCAAGGGAATGGGAGGAGGAGAATGGAGGGGGAAGACACTGCGTACCTCACAAAATTATCAAATTCGTGAAAGTCAAACCTGAAAGTGTGGAGGGGGACTGTATTGTTATCTGCAGCTCATTTAATTTCATATCAGCTTGTTCACCAAGTAGCTGCTTTGTCCATAGATCTATCTTAAATATTCTCAGTCCATGGAGCAGAAGCCATCCAGGAAAGGGTTAATTTCAGTCACTGCCCAAGCAAGGCAAGAGATCAGATATTGTTTTATTTTAAAAATGGTCTTTATTAATTTCAAATTAAAATACATTGACATACAATGACACAAAATAGAAAATACAAACTACATAAAATACAGATGTATAAAAGAAAAAGAAGAAAGAAAGAAGAAATAGGAAGAAGAGAACGAGAATGCACAGAGCTAAAAAAAGTTTAAAGGGTTAAACAAAACATACAAACCTAGACATTCGCTGTTCTCTCCTAACAAACATTTAAACAAAACAAAACAAAACAAAAAAACCACTTCCCTATTTACTTTGATTGCTGGTTCTAAATATCAATTATCACCTCCTTTTTAATCTATATATTCCTTTCCAACCTAAATCTATCTAAGTTTACATATCAAATCCAACAGTTATTAATTCTCCACTAATACTCTTTACATAGTCTGTGAAGGGTTTCCAAGTTTTTGAATGAGATTCAATTGAGTTTCCTCTTACTAAAGCACTAAGTTTATCCATTTCTGCTATTTCCAAAAGTTTATTTAACCATTCATAAAATTTTGGAATTTTCTTATTTTTCCAGTATTCTGCACAATAGGTTTCTATGCTGTCTTTCCATTAAATTGTCCTTTATGTATCATATTTAAAAGGAGTAATTCTGGTCTAAATATCATTTTTACTTTTAATATGTTCTGTATATAATTATAAATCTGTTTTCAATATTTTTTCGCTTTTTTACATTGCCACCACATGTGGAATAAAGTACCTTCATGATTTTTGCGTTTCCAACACCTCTTATTTATCTCTTTATACATCTTAGCCAACTTACTAGAGGTCATTTTATAAAAATTTTTCCCTAAGATTGCGTAAATTTCGGTCCTTTTCCCCAAACATTCTGCCATTGTTCTAATTCTATACTATATCCTAAACATTGGACCCAATATATCATACATTCCTTTATTTGTTCTTCTTCTTAGTAGTAATTTATACATTTTTGAGATTAAATGGGAATCTTCTGAACATAATAATGTTTCAAATTCATTTTTAATATTTTCAAAGCCAAATTTTTATTAGCTTCTTTAAACCTCTCCTTCAGCTGATAATATGTTAACCATTGAATTTTACATCCCACCCGCTCTAAATTTTGTCTATCCTTGATAATCCATTTATCACTTTCTTTTCTTATTATATCATTATACCTTATCCAGCAATCTAAGCTACCCATTTCTCTTCTATAGAATGCCTCCTGTGGTGACAGCCACCCTGGAATTTTATTCCCAGATCTTTTCTTATATCTTCCCATATTTTAAACATTGTTCTTCTTAAAATATGATTTTTAAATCCTGCATTTGCTTTAATTTTTCTATACCATCCAAATTTTAACTCATGGTCCTCTAACTCTAATAATTTCTTATTCTCTAATGTTATCCAGTCTCTGTCATATGAAACATGAGGCCTCAAAATAAATTCTAAGATCTGGGACACCTAATCCTCCTCGCTCCTTTGTATCTGTCAACACTTTCCATTTTATTCTAGGTTTTCTTCCAGCCCATAAAAACTTTGAGATTTCTTTATGCCAATTTGAAAAAGGGGATTTTGAAAAGATAATTGGGATTGTCTGGAAGAGGTACATCATTTTAAGTAAAATAATCATTTTATATATTGATATTCTTCTAAGTAGTGAAAGATTAAGATTTTGCCATTTCCTAAGACCTTTTTTTATCCCCCCATACTTTAACGTAATTTTTCTCATATAATTGTTGATTCTTCCACATTAAAACTATACCTAAATATTTAATTCTTTTAACTATTTCAAAACCTGATTTATTATATATTTCTCTTTCCTCTTCCTTATTCATATTTTTAGTTAGGATTTTTGTTTTATCTACATTAATTTTAAAACCAGAAACCTTACCAAATTCCTCAATATCGAACATCAAAGGTCCTATACTACTTATTGGATCTCCTAATTTAAGAACTATATCATCAGCAAATGCTTTTAATTTGAATTCCACTTTCCTTATCTTTATCCCTTTTATATTTTATTATCCCTTACAGTTCTATTTAGACATTCAAGTATAAGAATAAAATGTAAAGAGGATAATGGACATTCTTGTCTTGTCCCTCTCTCAATGTTAATATTATTTGTTAAATTCCCATTTACTGCTATTTTGGCTTTTTGAGATGAATATATTGCCCTAATCCCATTTCAAAATTTATTTCCTAAACCTACTGGTTCCATAATTTTAATTAAATTTTCCAATTTGCATTATCAAAGACCTTCTCAGCATCCAAAAAAAAAAAAAATCAATGCTCCTTTAATCTGATTGTGGTAATTCAAATATTCTAATACATCTAACACTGTTCTTATATTATACCTAATTTGATGCTTTGGTAAAAATCCATTTTGATCCTTTTGTATATAGTCTTGCAAACAAGCCTTCAATCTATTTGCTAGGATTAGTGCAAATATCTTATAATCCTCATTTAGTAAAGATATTGGTCTATAATTTTTAACTATGAAGGGATCCCTATTTTCCTTTGGTAACAGAACAATATTAGTTTCTTTCCAACTTTCAGGTACCCTCTGGGTCTTCAGAATATCATTCATAATGTTACAGAGGGGTCTTTCTAATTCAGTACAAAATACTTTATAATATATTGCTGTTAATCCATCGTGGCCAGGGGACTTGCCTCTTTTCAAATTCTTAATTGCCTCTCTAATTTCATTCATTGACATTTCTTTATTTAACTTTTCTCTTTGTACCTCTGTAAATTTTGGAATAATATTTCTTAATATAATTATTTATTTGTTCTTCCGATATCTCCCGTTTTTTTATATAGTGCTTGAAAATAATTACGAAATATCTTATTTAATTCTTTTTCATCTGAAATTAGTCTATCCTCCTGCTTTAGTTTTATAATCATTCTCTTATTTATTTCCTTTCTTAACCTATACGATAACCATCTCCCTGGTTTATTTGCTTGTCTAAAGTTCTGCTGTTTTACATAGTCCAATTTCTTCTTCATCTCATCTACTATTATCATTGTAATTTGTTTTTGCAACATTTTAAAATGACTCTGACTTTAAATGACTTTATTATTTTTTGTGTTTCCAATGATTTCCTTTTAATTTCTTCTAACAACTTATTTAAATTCTCCTGTATTTAATTCTGTATTTAATTTTATAAATATTTCCCTAGTTACAGCTTTACCCAAATCCCACACTACCATATTATCTACCCCCTCAGTCTTAATTTAAATTAAAATATTCTATGAGCATTTCCTTACATTGTTTGACAACTTCATCCGTATATAATAGAAACTCATTTAATCTCCACCTCTAAGCCCTTTTTTAAAAAAAAAATCAGATGCACTGGATTATGATCAGATATGGTTTTAGGTAATATTTCCACTTTCCTCACATTCCCCCTATAGAGACCCAAATCATATCAATTCTGGAAAATAAGTTATGTATATTAGAGAAGAATGTAAATTCCTTTTTATTTTCTTCTTTAACTCTCCAAGTATTAACTAATTGCAATTCTTCTATCAATTCAAAAAATTCCTTTGCCAGTTTTCCTTGATTCTTTTTAATTGCTTCTCCATTTTACTTTGGCTCAATTTTCTTAATCTTTTCCCTTCTCTCCTTTATTGTTGTGTCTTTTCTTTATTAAAAAAAAAAAGCCTTTATCATTGCATTTCTCTTCCCCTTCATTCCTCCCTAATGTGTTTTCCTCCTCCTCAATGCATCTTTCTTTTTTTACCAGCTGCAGTGTTTTTTCTGTGTGAGAGATGGAATGTGGGAAAGGTTTCTAACTGTGCTAGAGATCTGAGAGGAAAACACCTTTCTAAAACAACAAGGTATTGCTTATCTCCCCTAGACAGTAGCTGGAATTAACCCTTTCCTGGATAGCTTCTTCTTGTCTAGAATTGACCTTCACATTAAGTTTTCAATGTGCCATTCTAAAAATTACCCATGTTTAGAATGGTTTTCTGCCATGGCAAATGTTTACTTTTTGCATTGGAGCAGAAACTCATGTATGCCTAGAATTCTGTTGGTTAGTCCCTGTCATGCTGGTCTAGCTTCCACCCCGCCAAGACTGACTTGAACAGGAGCAGGAAATTCCCCAGCATTTATTAATTCTTCACACTGCCACCACCCACTGAATTCTGAATTAACTGAACAGTACAGTGGGACTCTGCTCAGTGGATTGCCAATCTCTATGCTTAAAGTACTTTCCCTTCTTCCCTCACCTCCCACTTCTGAGTGAGAGAAATCCTAGCTAAGCATGTGCCGAAGAATGGTGTGGGGAATGGAGAGGAAACAGAGGTTTTACAGACAAGTATTTATTTTAAGGCATGCAAGTAAACAAGAAAATACTACTCATGAGATGCTCCCTCTCTCTCAGGTATGCTTAAGCTACAAGTAGTTATAAAAAACAGATACCTTCTCCAGATCAGCCAAACTTCCAAAATAATAAAAGACCTAGCATGACTATTTAATATTCTAGCTACTTACATTGGGGATCACAGGTGTCAAACAGGTTCAGATGGTCTAAGAGAAGAGTGAGGCCAACAGGCGAGGCCTAGGGCCTGCAGCCTGCTACTGGCATAGATTTCATCTCCAGGATGTTTCTTTGTTATCTCTCTACTGCATGGTCTCTCAAGGACTTTTATAACTTCTACATCGAAGCATCTTGAAGATTCTCACCCTTTCTCCCTTGATTGGGCAATTCTCTTCCCATGACCTGTGAGGCTGACCTACAATAAAAAGTGTAACTTAACCACAACACCCCATTAACCCTTGGTTTACCTGAAGAGGGAAGTATCCTTCTTCAGCTAAGTCTAGATAATGGGAAGCCCTATTATCACAGTCTCATCTTGAGTTAGTCCCACTGAATTGTTGAATGGTTAGTCAACACATAAGAGAGCCAGCATGGTATAGTGGTCTGAGCAGTGAACTATGACATTGTAGTGGGTGGAGCACTGAATTCTAGAGAACAGAGTTTAAATCTCAGCCATAGAAATCCATCAGGTGAGACAAGTCACACTGTTTCAACCTCAGAAGATGGCAAAGGCAAACCATCTCTGAACAAATTGTGCCAAGAAAAAACCATTACAGGTTTGCCTTAGGGTTGCCATAAGTTTGAAATGACTTGAAGGAACACAACAATGAGTCAACATAGAGGTAAATCCAATTGATTAAGTGGCTCTATTTCAGTCATGAGGAACAATAGCATTCAGGCCTATATTAACAATGTGCCTAATACCTATGGTAATTTATGTTACTTACATTCAGACCAAGAGCCATGATTGGACAAGTTGGCTTAGGTAGCTGATAACAGCGAGCAGAGCACACACAGAACTTTTTTTCTTGGAGTCCTAGGAACTCACTATGTGCTTGGTAAATTCCATTGTCCTGCTGCTGCTGCCAGAGGAGCCTGGCTGAAGAAAGCAGCATGGGGATTCCTTGCACACCAAAAGAAATGCTTCTTGTCTGAGAAGTCCTCAGCCTCACTGGACTGGTCAGAGAGAGCAGGGCTCTTTTTTCAATCAAGCTGTCAGAAATATAGTTTAATACTAAATTGCATAGGATTGCCTGTAAAATGCTAATGGTTAACCACTCTGAGGTTATTACAACACATTTGAACTTTCGAAAAGGATTAGTACAATGACTGAGTAGTGAAGAACAAGCACTGCAATAAATGCTCTAATACCAGATGATTTCCTGCTCTCATTATAACTCTTATTTGGTTTCATGATGTGTGGAAACTGCACATTTAGTTAGCACACAGAGCTTAGTGAGCTCTGAAAATACCCTGGAATACATTTTATGTTGGATAGTGGGGAAGGAAGGCAATAATGTCTACACACAAAGGCAGCAAACTGCTCAAGAGTTCAGAATCCTGTTACTGTGGTTCAGGCCTACCTGGAGATAGCACTTGATATCGTTTTGAGATCAAACCATTCGGCTTTCCTCTGTCACCCCGCTCCACGTGTTTGCGAGGCTTCCGGACAAGCATGTAAACAGGTGCGGCCGACAATTGCTGGACATTCCATTCCCCACCTAGGCAGGCCGGACAGAGCCGGATCGTCGCTTCAGGGACCTCTCTGGCAAACACCCTTTTGTGTATGCGCGATACTAACAAAGGTGCCCTGCCCCAAGCAGGTAACCTTACCAAGCTGTACTAAGTGCTCCGCATTTGCATACTGGCTACACTATTGTTGATTCGGCTTTAAGCCAATCATGCTAAATTCTGACCTTTCCAAAGCTTTGTCCCGCTCCAAAATTGCATTGTTCTCACACAGTAATGTATGGCCTGCAGTCACAATTCACCCAATATAAACCCCCGATTCCGAGACCACCTTGGATCACTCCTGAGTTCCATCCAGCCTTGCCCCAGCTCCGCTTGGCGAGCCGTCCCCTCAGTTCCAGTAGCTGAGCCCGCTCAACCCAGGATCGCTCCCGAGTTCCAGACCGCCTTGCTGCTGCTTTGTTCAGCGAACTCCCCTCAGCGAACCACGCTAAGCTTCTCCCCTGCACCCCAATGAACTCTATCGTCATATCTCTCCAGGACTACGAGACAGGTATCGTATCACCCATTTCCCTCTGAAAATCCCTATTCCTGATTCTTTAGTTAGCTGTGTGACTGTGTTGTCATCTGTGTTTAATAAAACTTCATTTTTGCTATTTTAAATCATCTGGCTGCTTGACTGACCTGACCCTGTAGATGCTGGGTTGCAAGATCCTGCTAAGTTACCCTGCCTCTCGCTAGCTTTAGTGAGTGCTCCAGCTAATTTTCCCCAAGTTGTGGTTATTGTTGTTTGGTTATTTGGGTGCCCCTCCCGGGACCCCCAGAGAACAGGGTAACAAGCCCTCGGCAGCAAAAGCAGTCACAGAAAATCCAAAGCGACTCCTATGGGGTTTTGTCTTTTGTATATGCCTCAGACTTATTTCAGTGGGGCTTACTGTTAGGTAAGTATATATACAAAATAGGCTTTGGAAAGATACAATTAGTTGGAGAGAAGGTTTACTAATCAGTCAGTGATCCTTTGAGTTGCATCTTTATTTGCCAACCCCTCCATTCTTATCTTTCATTACCCCAACCCCACCCGTGACTAGGAGACATTGTTATTCATTTTTTAAATTAATTTTATTGTGGTTACATCGTATAAAACAACATTTCTCATTGTACATTTTACCGAACTATTACCGCTATCTTCCACTCCTCTCTGGATTTCAATAATGTTATTTCATTGACATATCAACATTATGCACCGCATCACATTTGTTAACATACAAGACAGATCCTGCTCTTCGACCCTACTTTACATGTTCCATGATATTCCACTGATTTTTACTTCTAACTACTCATGCTAACATTTTGAATTAAGAATTGTTACCTGTCAATACCCAACCCATTTCCAGAACAATTTGCCATTCTTTGTTAATGTCATCATCTGATTTTCCTTTTAATCTCTGAGAGACTATATCTGCATTCCGATTTTCAATAAAAGTTGCCCACCATTGCTCTATTGTAGGTATCTGCTCAGTTTTCCATAGCCTTGCATATTCAATATGGGCTGTCGTAATCATATACATCATTATTCGCCAATATTTCTTTGCAACAGTTCCATCTAACACATGTGTCATATTTAATAAGTACAGTTCAGGTATCTTATCAATTTGAACCCGCAATATTTTACATATCATATTGTGTATATCATTCCAATATTTTTTAGCCTTAGGACATGACCACCACATATGAAATAGTGTTCCAACATTCTCCTGACACTTCCAACACAGACTTGTTCTCGTATTATATATCTTCTTTAATTTTTCTGGTGTCATGTACCATCTATGAAAAAGCTTATAATAGTTCTCTTCTGGGTTCTGAGATGCCGTAAATTTTTGTGTCCGTTGCCAGCTCTGTTCCCAGTGCCCTAATTGAATTGGATGTCCGAGATTTTGAGCCCACAATATCATTGCTGATTTGACTGTCTCATCTTCTCTTTCTGGATTTAAAATCTCCTGGTATACATGTGATAATAGATGAGGCGGGTTTTCCCACAGTAACTTCAGCATTCTTCCTTGCTCTTTTTGTTCTATTCTATAAGTTTTCACATCCATCTGGAATCTCTCAGTTAACTGTCTGTAAGGGAACCAGTTTAACTTTATTCCTTCTGATTCCAATTTTTCTCTTGATTTCATCTTAAAAATATTCAGATTTGTCTTTTCTAATATGTCGTCATAACACAGCCACTTATCTGAATCAGACCATCTTCCAAAGAAGGCTTCTTGAGGGGAGACCCATGTAGGTAGTTGCCTAATGTTCTTATTCTTGTAGTCAGTCCATATTTTAAGTAGTGATTTTCTTACAAAATGATGAACAAAGTCTTTGTCAACCACAGCTTTCCCATAGAACATATAGGCATGCCAACCCATCCTTAAATCAGCTCCCTCTAATGTCAACATTCTCGTATTTTGAAGATTCAAAATTACTTTTATCCAAGTAAATGCCGCTGCCTTGAAATATATCTGTAAATCTGGTAGACCCAACCCTCCTCTTCTTATTGAGTCTGTCATGATATTCCATCTTATTCTTGGTTTTTTCCCTTGCCATATACATTTAGTTAAATCTCTCTTCCCTTGTATAAAAGGCTTAGTATTTGTAATAATAGGAAGATTTTGGAAAAGGTAATTCATCTTTGGAAGCATGTTCATTTTTAGATTGTTATTCATTTTGATTGTCATTTTGTCATTTTCTTTTGATTTGCTGTTTTGGCGTCTGTGCAAGTGTGCCTTCTTCATCAGAAATTTCTATAAAACAAGAGTTCACAACATAAAATGCTCTGGGCTTCTCTTCAACAAGCTTCTCACTAGTACTTGCTAAAATACTTCCTTCTCTTATTCCTCTTATTTATTATTACCATCTTCTATTTACCCCTTAACTCGATGTGCTTGAGACTCTGTGATTTCCACTTTACTGATTTCACTGAAGAGTTTAGTTTAGAGTGACATTTAAAGCGGGGGGGGGCTTCCACCTCAGGCAAAACATCTCAGGAATTTAAATTGAAGCAAAATAAAACTAAAAACTAAAAACAAGCAAGATATTAAAATTCTTTGTGGGCAGAGGGTGTTCTGTGCATCCTTCATTGGAGCACCTTTACAGATAACCACAGCAAGTAATGTGAAACAATGTGATTTGGAAAAACACGGTCTTTCACATTTCACAATATGGATTCAAAAGCCTATCATTTGGAATTTTTTTATGCAAGGCCTTTTGAGTGAACTTGTAGATTATGTACCTTTCTTGTCACTGCAGTAGCCCCTGTGATATCCTTTAGACACTTTTCACCCCTTCACATGATTAACAAAGGAGGGGCTGAACACTATCTTTGATCCACAGCTGTACTTTCCTTGAGACTGACAGAAGAGACACTGAGGAGTCTGAGGGGAGGATATGGCATTTGGAAAATACACACACACACACAAACACACACACTGTATGGCCTTCCCTGTCTAGCTGGAACATAATCTCTAACCATTTGACATTTGTTTAGTGTTCAGTTGGCTGGTAAAGATTTATCAATTCAGAAACATGCCATAGTGATTCTCCCAAGAGATGGATACAAATTTCCAAGGACTTTTTTTTAAAGCAAATGTCAAAATACAATGAGTAGTCTCAAGTGAGCAGATGAAAAGTGGCCAGAAAGATGAACTCAGAACATTGTTAGACATACTTCCAACAACACCAACATGAATAAAGTAAAGTTCATCTTCTCTGCTACATATAAATGCAGCTAGGTAGTTTTTATTTTTGCACATATCAATTTTTTTAAAAAATTGTAAGTTATGTGCAATTGTTATTCTAATTCCATTGATTAAAATGGGTTCAGCCCCGTAAAAAGAAGAAACTTGCATTATGAATTCCATCATCATTTCCAACCCCCAAAGCTTGGAAAAGTCACTTTTTTGGCCACTGGCACTACATTTCCATGGTGGTGGGATTGCATGCTCCTTTGAGGCAAGAGGCAATGCTGACAGTAGCAGTGCTGCTGGTAAGGTTTTCCATGTCAGACAGGCTTTTGCTGAGGGGCCAGACTAAATGTACCAAACAGCAGTGTGTGTCCATCGGGATAACACTGGCAGAGGATCTCTCAGAGACAAAGGCAGTGTTACCATAACTGACACCTGTTAGTACCACACAGAAGGAAGCATAGTAAACCCCTTTCAAATGTATTTTACCAGAAAAACCTTATGATGAGATAATCTAAAATGAAACAAGAGATATTGCCAGAAGATGAAACTTCTAAGTCAGAAAGCACTCAACAACCTACTGGGGAAGAGCAGAGGACAATTATGAGAAGTGTTGTGGCTAATGACACAACTGGACTCAAGCAAAAAGGATGTCCATCTGTTGATGTGCTCAGAGGTGAAAAGAAAGTCTGAACCTACAACAACACATATTATAGGAACATGGAACATCAGAAGTATGAATCCAGGAAAGCTAGACATAGCAAACAAGCAATGGAACATATCAACATTGCAGTACTTGAGGTGAGCATACTAAGGTGAACAGGAATGGGACATTTTGAGCCAGATAATTATACAGTGTTTTACTCAATAAATGAAAATCTAAGAAGAAATGAGATGGCATTGTAGTTAAGGAGAGATATAGCAAAAGGAATCAAAAGATACAAATGCCAAGTCTGATTACATCATGTCAATAAGACTTCAGGGAAAACCCATCAATCTTGTTAAACCTAAAGGTGGGTGACTCAGAGCTCCACCAGCAGTGCCAGTGCCTCTATGGAACGATGGAGAATTATAGTTCAAAAGGAAGGCCTGTGAGAGGAGGGTAACATTACAGGATTGTTTACCATACTAATGCATGAACACCAGTTGGAGATTAAAAGTATGTTCTATTGGAGAAAATCACGAACACATGCAAAATTCAAACAGTCTCACAACCATACAAGGCTAACCAAAGGACAGGAAGGTGAATTGGATAGTGAGAAGTTGGGATGAAATGGGCAGTATTTATTTATCTTGTAGAGAAAAGACAAAGTGATGTGGCTCAGACTAAGGGTTGGAGGGTAGCACAAGAATGGGAATTTGAGAAGCAGAGTGATAGCCTATGTTTAGTGTACTATGAGTTATCTGGTTCACAGCCAGTGTTTAAATACCCTGTTTCTGCCTGGAGGGGGAAGAAATTAATGGCTCTCTGGCAAAACAAACAGTGGGGTCCAGAACAGGCTAATGGCCTTAGCATTAAGTAACTAAGTATTGATAGGAATCATGATAGCTTCTTAATGTATAGGCAGGTGAGGAAACAAAGGAGAATTTCGGAGAGAAGAGGGAACAGATTGATGACCATTAACTTTATTGAGACAACTTTGTGTGCTATTGTGTCTGAAGGCCAAGTTGTTGAGGGGATTATTGCAAGCTCATCAGAACTGGAGCTTCCTGACTGATACAACCTGGCCATGCCCTGAGGTCCCATCCGACCTACATTTGCACATGTTCAGCCAGTCCTCTTTGCCAGCATGGCTTTTCATCCATAACAGAGTATATTATACATTTATATTTTGTGCCATTTAAATAGTGTTCATTGCCAATTATATCACAGTATAGAGTGGGGCTGTGCAGCATGGTAACAATATAACCATAATCCAAATTTATGCTCCAGCTACAGAGGCAGAAGAAGAAGAAACTGAAATATTCAATGTGGGAGTCCAAAAGGAAAATGATCACACACCAAAACAGGACTTCTTGTTAATCATAGGTGTTTGGAATGCAAAAGTAGGAAACAGTATAGAATCAAAGATTGTAGGAAAATTTGGCCTAAGATCAAGAATGGAAAGTGACTGACTGAATTTTGTGAGGCCAATAGTTTGTTCATCACAAACACATGCTTCAAGCAACCCAAGAACTGACTGTATACATAGACATTACCTGATGGCCAACAGAGAATTCAAATGAACTACATAATTGGAAGCAGAAGATGGAGAAGCTCCATTCCCTCTGCCTAAATGGTGGGCATACTAATAGAGCTGCTTCTGTTTACAGAGACAGAATCTACTCTAGTTCTAACTAAAATCTCAACAAATATGAAAAAATTAGGAATGGTCCAAAGATTTAAAACACTCAATATACATTCCATTCCTCGAGAAAGGGAACACCAGGGATTGCAGTAACCACCGGACCATTGTATTAATTTCTCATGCAAGTGAAGTCATGCTCAAAATTCTACAACAAAGACCTCTCCTATGTATGGAATGAGAAATGCCAGAGGTCCAAGGACAGCTATGAACTAGACAAGATCCTGGAGTGTAAGAATATATCATTGAATGCCAGTTAGGAGTGTTCCAAGTCTCTATTTTCCCCACTTGGTGCTGCTTTCATGGGACTAGGATTGGGCCTCTCTTCCTCTTACAGAGGCAATTACACTTTATTTCTTATCACTCCTGAGTGGTCTGATGTTGCCACCAGTGACCATCAGTAGCTGATGATTTGAGCAGCACTGCTTGGTGTGTGTGGGTCAGGTAGAGGATACCCCTGCCTGTGAGCTGGAGAGTAAGAAAGATCAAACTGCCACAACTGCTACTTCTTTAAATTCTAGAATTCCCAGGATTCCCTAGGATGTAGGGCAGCAGATAATTATAAATCCTTATGGGAACGCCTATCCTTCAGAAACCGAGTCCTTGTGGACCTTCCAGTGATACTATTCTAAAGTTAGGATTAGATCAAGCAAAATCTCAAGACAAAGGATCTTAGATACATGGAAGGTCTTGCTGCCTTTTCTGGTTAGACATTGGCCAACAATCAAATGCTGGTTTCTAAACCAGACACATACTTATGTTACAGTACCCAAATTTAGGCAAGCTATATAATTGGCTTGATTCAATGTTCTCCCAACAGTAGTACTGGAAAGGAAATATGGGAAAATTCCCTATGAGATCCAATTTTGCCTTTGCAATACAATCCCTGGTCTTCTGTTTTATCAGTTTTATAGGGATATTCGCCAACAGCTGATTACCTCCCTTCTAACCAAATTACCAGGACATTCTGATGTTTTTTTTCTTAAGCTATCTGTTGGATAATCAGCAACAAACTATTATACTTAAATTAGCTAAGTTTTGCTACATAATGTGTAAGATACACCTTCATGTATATTATATTATGTTATCATATCCTATTATGTGTAAGATACACCTTCATGTATCATCATGTACCTTGATGTGAGATTATCAGAAGTTAACTTTGTTACTCACTTTTATGACTGTATTTATTATTTTATTGGCCAATAACTGAAATAAAGTGTCTGTCTGACCTGCAGATTTGTTCTCAACAACTCAGCCTTTAGAAACAATGGCACTGAAACTGCTTCTGCACAAGGACTGATGGTCTTCAACCTTCTCCCTTTGTCTAACAAAAACTCCCCTTTGTCTCCTCACCTGTCCAGCAACTGAGGAACTATCACAGTTCTCATCAGTCTTTTTGTCACCTAATGCTAAGGTCATTAGCTCATTCTGGACCTCACTGTCCACTCTCCAGACTCTAGACTGCCAGAGAGCCATTTACACTTTTCTCCTCAGGGTAAAAAAAGAGTATTTAAATCTTGGCTTTTTGCCAGATAACTCGTAGTATTTTTGGCATAAATGACTGTCACTCTGTTGCTCTGATTTCTGATTTGTACTACCCTTAGACTTTTGGTCTAACTCATGATCGCTTCTCTGCTTCTCTTTGGATTAGTAAATATAATCCACTTCACCCTAAACTCTCATTATCCAAATCTTTCCTCTCTTTTCCTTCAGTTAGCCTTGTGTGATTGCAAGAATGTTTGGATCTTGTGTGTGTGATTGCAATTCCCCCAATAAAACAAACAAATTTACCTTTTGAATCTCTAGCTGGTTTTTCCCTGCAATAGTACCAGTATCCACAAGTGTAAAGGATCTCATAAGGTTACCCCCCCCCCACATCACAGGCCTCCTCTTTGAGCTAATATGCTCCACTGTTTCATTGAGGCATTGGAATCATGGATGGATCCCTGAGTCACCCATGTTTTGGGGTAACAGTTTGAATAAAAACATCTCTGCTTGATTGCAGAAGGATAGTAGAGAGGGTGCCAGTTTGACTTCTCTGGGAAGGTTGCTCCAGAGCCTGAGGGAAGCCACTAAGAAGGCCATCTTCTCTGTTGCCACTAGGTGTATCTGTGAGGATGGTGGGATGGAGAGAGGAACCTCTCCAGCAGACCTCAAAGCCTGGGCTTGGTCATAAGGGAGAATACAGTCCTTCAAATAACTTTGACCTGAGCCATGTAGAGCCTTAAAAGTCATTACCAGCATTTTGAATTGTGCCCAATTGCAACAGGGAGTTTTGTGATTCTTATAGCCAGTTCCAGTTAACAATCTGGCTGTGACTCTTTGGACCAGTTGAAGTTTCTGAACACTCTTTAAAAGCAGCCCCTCATACAGTGTGTTATAGTAATCCAACCAGGATGTAACAAAGGCATGTGTCATGTGGCCAAACCTGACATCTTAAGGAATGGGCACAACTGATGCACAAGCCTTAACTGTGCAAATGTACTCCTGGCTATTGCTGAAACCTGGGCTTCCAGGCTCAGAGTTGAAACCAGGAGTACCCCCAAGCTGTGAACCTCTGTCTTCAGCGGAAATGTAACCTCACCTAACATAGGGTGAATCCCTATTCCCTGATCTGCCTTTCAACTAACGAAGAGAACCCCTGTCTTGTCTGGATTAAGTTTCACTTTGTTTGTCCTCATCCAGTCCATTACTGATGACAGGCACTGGTTTAGGACAAAAACAGCTTCCTTGGCTTGTGGTGGGAAGGAGTAATAAAGTTGGGTGTCATCCACATACTGATGGCACTGAACCCCAAAACTCTGGAAACCTCTCCCAGTGGTTTCATGTGGATGTTGAATAGCATGGGGGACAAAACTTAGCCCTGAGGGACCCCACAAGACAAAGGCAAAGGGTTCAAAGAGTCATCCCCCAGCATCACCTTTTGGATTTGGTCTTCCAGGAAGGAACAAAGCCACAGTAAAACAGTGCTTCTAAGTCTCACAGCAAGAAGGATACTATGGTGGATAGTATCAAAGCCACTGAGAAGTCCAGCAGAATCAAGTGGGACACATTCTCCCTGTCTAGTTCCCAGCATAGGTCATCCACCAAGTTGACCAAAGCAGTCTCAGCTCCATAGCCAGGCCTGAAACCCTGGTTATAGGACAGAAACAGTCTTGATTGCCCTGGTGGATTTACATTAGGAATTGGACAAGAGGGGATCTAGAAGTCTTAGTAGAACATGAGTCAACAATGTGATATGACAGCCAAAACAAACAAAAAACAAAAACAAAAAAAACCATCAATATGAATTGAAGTTGCATCAATAAGAGTATAATGCCTAGGTCAAGATAGTACCACTCTATTATGCTTTGGTCAGACACCACCTGGAATACTGTGTCCAATTCTGGGCACCACAATTCAGGAAGGATATTGACAAGCTGGAATGTGTCTGGAGGAGGGTGACCAAAATTGTAAAAGGCTTTAAGGTCATGCCTTATGAGGAGTAGCTTAGGGACCTGAGTATGTTTAGCCTAAAGAGAAGATTAACAGGTGACATGACAGCCATGTTTAAATATTTGAAAGAACTTCATATGGAAGATGCAGCAAGGTTGCTTTTTGCTGCTCCAGAGACTAGAGCAAAAAGCAAGTGGCTTCAAACTACATGAAAAGAGATTCCACCTAAACATTAGGAAGAACTTCCTGACAGTAAGAGCAGTTTGGCAGTGGAATACACTGCCTTGGAATGTGATGGAATCTCCTTCTTTGGAAGTTTTTAATTGGAAGTTGGATGGCCATTTGCCAAGAATGCTTTGATGGTGGATTCTTGCATGGCAGGAGGTTGGACTGGATGGTCCTTGTGGTCTTTTCCAGTTCTATGATTCTATGATCTCTGTTGATCTTCCTGGATCTTTCAGCACCATTTGATATCATCAACTATGATATCCTTCTGTATCATTTGGCTGATTCGATCTTAGGAACATTGCTTTCCAATGGTTCTGGTCTTTCTTGGCTGAATGTTTCCAGAAGGTGGTTCTGGGGGAATTATAGTCCAGCTTTTTTGACCTGTGGGTTCTATGGGGGTCAATACTGCCCCCTATCCTTTTTTTACATACACATGAAGACACTGGAAAGGCCATCTAGAACTTTGGGAATGGATGTCATCAATATGCCATAAGTTCCACAAATTTCCATGCCTGCTTCTATTCAGGTAAGACACCAACATGAAGGGGAAATCCTGATGCCAGTAGTCACAGTATGGTGGTCTGGAGGAGCAAAAGACTCCTTCCTGACAAAGAGTAATCTGAGTCTCTGAGATGATAGAGTCTGGGGTCAGTGTTGAGGAGCATGCTCTTATAGGATACCAGAACACGTTTCCTCCCTGGAGACCGGACTGGAGGATGGGATGGTAGTACCTATTGAGTCATTGGTATCAAATGTGTGGGCCTAGAGGATGTCTGAAGGCTACTGTAGAAGTCAGCCATGAAGCCATCAAGAATGATACTGGCAGTGCCTCTGTAGCTGGTACTGAGCAATATTTATGTTTAGAATTTTTCTTCTATTTTGGGGCTTCCTTTGTGATGGAACCACCATCACGGAAAGCAGGACTCTTGCTACTGGTTCTCCAATTTCATTCTGTTCTAGGACTGAGACACCCCCACTACTGAGACTGCAGTAGTCTGTGGGGTAGCAGATTCCCCTATGATTGCAGATGATGTTGGTACCAGTGGGGTTGAAGAAGCTGTCACTAATGATACCGATGTCAATGTCACTTTTGTCTTCCAGGTTTTGGCAACTGAGGTTGAAGCTGAATAGAAAGCCTTGTGCCACAGGGTCACACACTGGACAAGATTTTCCCCAATAGTGTACTTTCAGACATTAAGGCTGGTTCTTCAAAGCTTAAGCAGTGAAGCCCTAAAGATAGGGCACTTTCCCACAATACGCTCTTCCCTTGTTATCACGGTTATGATATGTCTGGTGAGAGCACTAGATATCCTTTTGATATCAAATAATTTGGCCTTTACTTGACTTTTCTCTGCCACCCTACTCCACGTGTTTGCAGAGGTCCACCAGACAAGCACGTATTGGACACAGCTGTTAATGGTTGTACATTCCAAGACCTCATTCAGGCAGTCAACTTAAGCCTCTCCGTTGCTTTAGGGAAAAACTTCTCTGCAAACCGGCTTTGCTCGGCGCGTATCTTCACAAAGCTGCACGGCCAAGCGCCGAGCCATTCCTTTACGTCGGGCCATCAGCGTCCTGGCCATACTATTGTCATCCAGCGCTAAGCTCATCATGCAAAACCTGACCTTTTCCAACTCTTTTGTCCAGCTCCAAATTTCCTTTGTTCTCACCGAGCATAGCATAGCCTGTAGGTAAAATCCACCCTATAAAAAGTCCCCACTTTTGGAACACTTCGGATCACCCTGGACTTCCATCCAGCCTTGCTGCCGCTCTGTCCAGTGAAGTTTTTCCCTTAGTTCCCAATAACTGAGTCTGCCTTCCTTCTTGGAACCCCATCTTCTCTCCAGGACTACGAGACTAGGTGTCGTATCACCCCTTCCTCAAAACTCTCTATTTCCATTTCTAATTAGCTGTGTGCATGTGGTGTCTTTTATGTTGTTTGTGCTCAATAAATGTTATTTTTGTTACTTTGAAACCTTGTCTGACTACACTCTCTGACCTGAAGCCATAGACATAGGGTACAAGATCCTAGCTGAAGTTACCCTGCCTCTTGTTAGCTTAACAGAGTGCTCGAGCTTAATTTCCCCATCTTGTGTTGTTGTTTGGTTATTTGGGCGCCCCTCCCAGGACCCCCAACATACAGGGTAACACCCTCAAACAAAAGAGATACTTCTCATGCCTCTCAGAGAAAGAAACTTTATGCTCACAAGTGTAGGAAATTTAAATGCAGAAGTCACAGAAAAGTAGACACAAAGGAAGGGAAAGGAAGTAATTGGTGGGGGGGCAGTGCAGGGTAAGAATGGGCATGGAAGTATAGCAAAAGATTTTTTTAAAAAAAAAGGTAGATGAAATATAAAAAAAGATAAAGAAGAAGTAAGAAGTAAGACATGAGATAAAGACAAAATACAATCAATAAAGAAAAGGAGGTTAGTTGGTAAGGAGAACACTGAAATGAAGCCACTCTTAGAGTGGGCAGAGAGAAACTGGTGAACTGGGATGTGCATGGTATAGAAAGGAAGAGGAATTTGTGTGAGCTCTAGAAACATTCTGAATGGAGTCTCTGCATAGATGCAAAACACATTTGAGCAAGGCTGAGACCATCAAGAAGAATAGCACTTTCTCTGTAGCAGTACCTCAATTGTTGAACTTCCTACCCAAGGAAGTTATGTGGGCTCCATCTCTTTTGAACTTCCAGTGGGCAGTCAAAACAGTGCTATTCTGCATGGCATTCAGTGTTTGAAACTGATGTTTCAACTGTTTTAAAACTGTGTTAAAACTCTAATATTCTTTTTAGACGACTTTTAGGAGTTTTAAAAGAATATTTAATGTGTTTTGAAATATTTTAATCTTTATATTGTTTTATTTAGTTTTATTTGTTCACTGTTTTGAGAGCCCTTGTGGACTGGGAGATGATACAGAAATACTTTAAAATAAATAAAATAAAATATCTAAACTAACTACTATACACATATCTCAAAATGATTAGACTGGTGAACTCTTTACTATGCAGCCAGCTGCAACGCATATCTATTCACCTCATATCTGAGCATGCACGAAGGTTCACATGAAATTGCCAGTCCCAGAAATTAGGCCTGGAAGTTTACAAAAGCTTTATTCAAGAACAGCAGAAGCACAATCTGATAACTGTCAAGACTAAAGAGCAATTGAATTTATAGTGTTTTATAAACTGTAACATTACATATTTACATGTGCAAGCATCCTATTTGACAGCTAATTGAAACAACTCTTTTCCCAGGCTTACATCCCACCTGTGAACAGCCTGAGCTTGCACCTGCCTTTGTTCTCTCTCTTTTCCAAATTCATTAAACAACATTTCTTTGTTCTCATTCAGTTCCATCATTTTCTCATTCAGTTTTCTCATTCAGTTCCATCATTCCCTTCCAGCCTTTTGTTTAAAGCACTACATGGCATACCAAGGCATGGCTTTACATGATATTAAACTTAAAAGTATCACCTGGCATTAAAATACATAGCAGGGAGAAACAAAGCTGACCTGACAGAAATCTGCTCTGTCTCTGTAAATTAAACAGCCATAGCTGTTCTGATTATCAATCCATTTTAACTGGGATAGTGCTATGTGTCCTTGCTTACATTTCATGATTTGATTCTAAAAGTAGTAATTGTTCTTTTTTTTATATATACTAAAAATAAATTTTATTAAACATACAATTTTTACAAAACACAATCAACAACATATACTTACAAATACAAAACCATATACATACACACATATACATCTATAACACATATGCATCTATAACACTCCTATATATCCTATATATCCTATCTACAACCATATCTACATTACATACATCACCATACACAACACAACATAAATACTAATACCCATGCATACTCATTCCTTACTTCTTTCTTGAATAATCTAAATGGAGATACAATTTCATTTCCCTGCATCTCCTTTACTAACTAACAATACTTCCATCTTAATCTTCCATACATAACCCATTCTTCTTCCACCATACATTTCCGAACTTCTTTTTCAATACCATTGAGTGCAACTTTTCTCTTCTTGTTCTCCTGCTCATTTTATTTTTATTTTTACAGTTACTGACTTATCTATGTTCTACTCTGCTTATACTCTTATCTAGAATTCTTATCCTACAACTTACTTACTCCAAATCATAATCAGTCCTATTACGCTATTCCCTTTATTTCGTCAAATTCATATTTTTCCATTAAATCACTTTAATCATACATACCTATCAACGCACTTTTACCCCACCTCTCTTCCCAAACTTCTCTTAATATTTCCCAATCTCGATTGAATATTTCTCTTGATTTATCTTTTAAATACAGCGTTAGCTTATCCATTTCCACAAAATCATATACTTTCTGAAACCATTCTTCTACCTGGGGTATATTCTCCATCTTCCAATATTTTGCAAATACGATCCTTGCAGCATATATCATGTAGCAAATAATTCTTGAATATTTTCCTCTAATTTGTTTATCTAACCCATCGAAAATATTAAGAAGGTATATTTCTGGGAAAATTTCAAATTTGGTTTTGAATATTTTCTCTATGTATTTGTGTATCTGTAACCAATTTTTTTTAGCTTTTTTACATTTCCACCACATATGGAAAAAGGTTCCTATTTCTTGACACTTCCAACATTTAACTATTTTCTTATTTTTATTCATTTTAGAAATTCTAACTGGGGTTAAGTACCATCTATAATAAACTTTATAAAAATTTTCCTTTATGTCATAACAACTAGTAAATTCCTGATTTATCTTCCAAGCATTCTGCCACTGCTTCAAAGTTATTGTATGACCTATATCCTGGGCCCATTTTATCATGTTTGTTTTAATTACCTCATGTTCCAATTCTAAACTTAATAATAATTTATAAATCTTACTTAGAGGTTTTTCTACTCCTGGCTTCAATATTTTATCAAATTCCTTTTCCTCTAGGGTTATCCCTTTATCCTTCATATCCTCTTTATATCTCTCAGCGAGTTGTCTATGGAGGAACCAATGAGTTGAGAAACCATCTGTTATCAATTCATCCCTAGTTTTTAATTTAATCATCTCCTACTATATCCTTATATGTTAGCCATTCTTTTATTCTTATTTTCTCTAACCTGTAGAAAGCTTCATGAGGTGAAGTCCAATGTGGTAATTTTAGATACAATTTTCCCTAAATTTTAACCAAATTCTCAAGATGGCTTTTCTAACATAGTGATCCATAAATACTCTATTATCTTTATATTTATCATACCAAATATATGCATGCCAGCCATAATATAAATTAAATTCCTCTAAGCTTAGTAATTTTGTATTTTCCAATAAAATCCAATCCTTTAACCAAACTAACGTGGCAGCTTCATAATATAATTTTAGGTCTGGCATGCTTAAACCACCCTTCTCTTTTGTTTCTTTTAAATATTTCCACTTGATTCTAGGTTTCCTACCGCTCCAAACAAATTTACTGAGATCCTGTTCCCACCTTTTGAATGCTTCATCATTCATCATTATCAGTAAATTTTGAAATAAGAACATTAACTTCGGAAGTATATTCATTTTTATCGCGGATATTCTCCCTAATAAAGATAGATTTAGTCTTTCCCATTTTTTCAAGTCTTCTTTTATTTCCTTCCATATTCTTTTATAATTATTATCAAATAGTTCTGAATTATTTTTCGTTATCTTTATTCCCAAATACCTTACTTTCTTTACTATTTTGAACCCTGTCATATTTATTAATTCTCCATCTTGTATTTGCGTCATGTTTTTTGTAATCATTACTGATTTATCTTTATTAATACGTAAACCAGCTATTTGTCCAAATTCTTTCATTATTTCCATAAATGGTTTTATATTTTTTTGGGGGTCCTCTAATATTATTACCATGTCATTTGCAAACGCCTGAATCTTAAATTCATACCCCCTAATCTTCATTCCCTTTATTTCCTCCTCATTTCTAATTTTAGTGGTTACCATTTCTAAACACATGATAAATAACAGTGGTGAAAGTGGACATCCCTGTCTTGTACCTTTGTTAATCTTAAACAAATTTGATTTTTCTCCATTTACTATCAAACATGCTTTTTGATCTCTATAAATTGCTTGTATCCAATCTTTATACCTTTTTCCAAATCCCAATTTATTCAACACTTCAAATAGAAAATTCCAATTAACATTATCGAAGGCCTTTTCAATATCTAAAAACACTAATGCTAATTCTTTTTGATTCATCTTTTGATAGTACTCTATTGTGTCTATAACTACTCTTATGTTATTTTTCAAATGCCTACCTGGTAGGAATCCATTTTGATCCTCATGTACCCACTCAACCATAAACTTCTTCAATCTATTTTCTAATACTGCGGTGAAAATTTTATAGTCTATATTTAATAATGATATTGGTCTATAATTTCTCTTATCCTGTTTATCTTTGCCTTCTTTGGGGATTAGCACAATATTAGAATCTTTCCACGAATTTGGTAAATTTCCATTACTTATAGAATTCATTACTTGGACTAACAAAGGTGCTAACAGGTCTTGAAATGTTTTATAATACATTGCTATAAACCCATCTGGTCCTGGTGCTTTTCCTTCTTTCAAACTCCTTATCACCTCTTTAACCTCCTCTAATTTAATTGGTTTGTCTAACTCTTCTCTTTGTGTTTCTGACACCTCTGCAATGTCTACTTGATGTAAAAAATCTCTTATCTTGCTTTTCTGCCCTTGTGATTGGCCCTTTTCTTTAAATAGTTCTTCAAAATAATTTACTAATATATTCTTAATTTTGCTCTGTTGATAGTGAATAGTCTGGCCTTCTTTTAATTCTGTGATATTACTTTTCTCTCTCTCTTTTTTTAACCTATATGAAAGCCATCTCCCTGGTTTATTTGCATGTTCAAAATGTCTTTGTTTTATATATTTCAATTTCTTTTCCATTTCTTCCATGGTTACTAAAGAGAATTGGTTTTTTTAATATTCGAATATCACTCTTAATTTTCACATCTTTAGGCCTTTCCTTTAACTCCCTTTCTTTCTCCTGCAATTTATCTAATATGTCTCATTTTTTTTTTTTCCTGCATTTTAATAACCAAGCTTGTTGACTTATAAAGAACCCCCTCATCACTGCCTTACTAGTTTCCCACACTGTCTGAACTGATTGTTCTTTCCCCAGATTATTTTCTAAAAATTCTTTTAGTACCTTATGAGTTTTCGCAACTATTACTTCATTTTTTAATAAACTCTCATTTAATTTCCAATTCCCAGTCTTTTCACCATAATACAAATTCAACAATATTGGACAGTGATCTGAGAAAGTTCTAGGCAGTGTTTCCATACTTAAAATATTTTTTTCAAATCGGAAGATATAAAAAACCTATCTATTCTGGACCATGTTCTATGTCGATCTGAGAAAAATGTGAAATCTCCTCCATTACTTTTGCTGCTTACTTCTTCTAGGGACAAATAATCTAATAAGTTGAAAAAACTTTTTGGTAATTTCCCCTGCTTTACTTTACTATTTCTTAAATTTATTCCTGATCGATCTATTAGGGGATTCAAAACTCCATTTCAATCTCCCATAAGAATCATTTTATATTCCCCTAAATCAATTAATAGCTCTAACCATTTCTGATAAAATTTACTTTTATTTTCTAGAGGGCCATACACTGCTGTTACTAATACTTTTAAATCTTTAATTTTTACTTCTACTACTACTACATGACCTGCCTCATCACAATATTGTTGCAAAACAGGAGTCTAGAAACTCCTGCTGATAAAAGGAATAAAAACTCCTGCTTGCTTTAGACTTCATGCCTGCTTCACGGAGCAAGTAAACAAAACACTGCTGAGGTCATACTAGCAGATTGACTACGTTTATTAGTAAAAAAGAATTTCAAACAGCCTAAGTTACAGAAGCAAAATCTATTCTGCCGAACATCATGGCAGATCAGCAACAGAGTGCAAAGAGAAAAGAACAGAGAGACTTTTACACAAGGCATGGGGTTTATATGATATGCAGTAAACATGCTGTAGGCACCTTCAACCCACGACAACAAGCGTGAATAACAAGTTCATAGCCATAACATGTCATGTAGCAAAAACACATATGATGGCGCAGCTGTGTGCCAGTTCCGGACAAGCTGATAACGCTGAGGAAAAGTTTCCCATGGAACTGGCTAGCCATAACAACAGGTTTGTAACAGTTTGCTTTCTCACACACACACACACAAGAGTGTGAGAAATTTGTGGGGGCAAGGAGTCCATTATGCATCCACATAATGCAACAAATATATCAGCTTTGCTTCATGTTTGTTACTCACATATATTGTTACCCCCTTCTTCTTTTTGTTAATTGACGAAGAGAAGCTTTGGCCTAATTTGGGATTCCTAATGTATTTCAAATCTTTCCCTTTAATGTGGGTCTCTTGGATTGCTAAGACATCGACTTTTAATTTTTCTAAATAGTGAAAAATACACTTCCTTTTATATGGGGAATTTAGACCCCGAACATTCCAAGATAAGAATTTTATTTTCATTTTAATCTAAGTCAATTTTACTTAATATTACTAAACCTCTTCTGCTTGTGCTTCTCCCAGTCCTAAGTCCAATTCCTGAGTTGAGCTGTGTTCTTCTTCTCCTTCCTCTTCTCCTTCTTCCTCTATTTCTTCTTCTTCTTCTTCTTCTTCTTCTTCTTCTTCTTCTTCTTCTTCCCTCTCTTCTCGTCCTCTCTCTTCCTCTCTTTGTAATCTTGCTATTTCCTGCTTCATTTGTTCTTTCCTTATTTTCCTTTCCATTCCTTGGTTTATCTGTTTTTCTTCTTTTCTTCTTTCTTCCCTTCGATCACTTGTCTGATTATCTGTCCTAATCAATTCTTCTTTATGTCTTCTCATGAATTCTTTTGCTTTCAATATCGTGTTCAAAACAAACCTTCTCTGTCTCCATGTTACTGATATTCCCTCTGTTCTCTCCCACGTGTACTTTATTCCGGCTTCTCTCAAGGCTTAGTTAAAAAATTATACTCTCTTCTTCTTTTGAGCACAGTTGGATGAATATCTTTAAATACCTTCACTTCCATCCCAACTATCATCAATTTATTTGAGTAGCTACAATTTAACACCAAATCCTTCACCCGTTCTCTCAGAAAATAAATCACAATGTCACGTGGGAGTTTCTTCCTTTTCGCTATCACAGAGTTTATGCGAAACGCTCTGTCTATCTCTAAGTCCAATTGTTCTGGTTCCCATCCTATGAAGTAAGCCAGGGGAGTTGTCAATCTTTTATACAGATTCTCTTGGTCTTCTTCTTTTAAGCCTCTTATTTTTAAAGATTTATTTCTCATTCTTATGTCCATGAGTAATGTTGTCTTTTCAAGTTGTTCTGTCTTTTCTTCTGTCTTTACCATTTGATCTTCCAGCCTCGTCGTCTTTTCCTCCATCTGCTCCATCTTGTCACTCATCTGTTTTAACTCTTTTGAGATATTATCTAGCTTTCCATTAAATATTTCCAATTCTTTCTTGATATCTGCTTTTATTTCCGTTCTCATCTGCTTCATTTCCTTCCTGCTTTCTTTCATTTCTGTCTCCAATAACAAGGTTCATTTCTGAATTCCTTCCAGTACACCCGTTTCAGTCTTTGGACTCATTTCCTGACACTCTGTAGTCACCATCTTCATTTCCGATGTTGGCAGCTTGACTTCCATTGATGCTCTTCTCTGTAATAAAGTTTGTGTTTGTGTCTGTGACTGGGCCCCTGCCCCAGCCTTCCTCTTCCCTGCGGCCATCATCTTGTCTAATTTTTTTTTTTTATCTGTCTTAAACTTTTTTTTTCTCCTCCTTTTTTCCTTTTTCCCTCCTTTCAACTTTTTTACCTTTTCTTGATTCCTTTAACTTTCTTTCTCAATTCACTGAATTTTCTAAATGTCAAATTATCTAATTCACTAATTTATATATATATATATATATATATATTTGTTTGTTCTATAAACAACACTCAGTTAGTTTAGTTTAGCTTAGTGCTCAAACCAAATCACTACTTCGTAGTCAATCAATTCCACTTAGACAATAGCTTGAATTCTTAAATATCTCAAATTTCTCTAAAGTTTACTCACATTAATTCAATATTCAGTATTTTACCACAATTCAATAATTCACTTTACATCCAATTCCAATCTATATTTCAATTCCTCTTATATTCAATTATTATTATATTCGGTTCAATTCAGATTCTAGGCATCAGATATCCAATATCAAATCTCTAATATCAATTGTTAGCTATCAAGTGTCAAAAATCTTAATTCAATATTCAGTTCAATATTCAATTCAATTCAATATTCAATATTCAATTCAATATTCAGAAATCTCAAATGCAGAAATATTCCAAAATTCCAATATTTTAAATCTTATGTAGCCTCTAGAGGTAATACTCAATAAACCAATATTATTGCAACAATTTATTATTCACCAATTCTCCGTCGTCTTAGCCTGTCATGCCAGTTTGTCGTCTCCGTTCACCTCCACTGTCTCACTGTCCTTTGCTCTCACTGCCTCAGTTCCTCTTTCTTTCTCTATCACTCTCCTCCTCTCTCTCTTGCTTTCTCTGTCTCTCTCTGCCTCTCTCTTGTTTTCTCCCTCGTCTTGGTCTGTCGTTCCAATCCGTCCCCTCTTGCACTCTCTCGCCTCCTCTCTTCCTCTCTCCGTTGCTCTCCGCCTCTCTCTCTTGCTTTCTCCGTCGTCCGGGTCTGTCGTCCCAATCCGTCGTCTCCGTTCGCCTCTCCCTTTCTCTCACTGTCCTTTTACTCTCGCTGTCTCGCCTCCTCCCTTCCTCTCTCCGTCGCTCTCCGCCTCTCTCTCTTGCTTTCTCCGTCGTCCGGGTCTGTCGTCCCAATCCGTCGTCTCCATTCGCCTCTCCCTTTCTCTCACTGTCCTTTTACTCTCGCTGTCTCGCCTCCTCCCTTCCTCTCTCCGTCGCTCTCCGCCCTCTCTCTCTTGCTTTCTCCGTCGTCCGGGTCTGCCGCCCCAATCCGTCATCTCCGTTCGCCTCTCCTTTCTCTCACTGTCCTTTTACTCTCGCTGTCTCACCTCCTCTCTTCCTCTCTCCGTCGCTCTCCGCCTCTCTCTCTTGCTTTCTCCGTCGTCTGGGTCTGTCGCCCCAATCCGTCATCTCTGTTCGCCTCTCCTTTCTCTCACTGTCCTTTTACTCTCGCTGTCTCGCCTCCTCTCTTCCTCTCTCCGTCGCTCTCCGCCTCTCTCTCTTGCTTTCTCCGTCGTCTGGGTCTGTCGCCCCAATCCGTCGTCTCCATTCGCCTCTCCCTCTCTCTCACTGTCCTTTTGCTCTCACTGTCTCGCCTCCTCTCTTCCTCTCTCCATCACTTTCCTTTCCTCCGCCACTTCTTCCATCTTCACCACCACTCTTCCGCCATGTCAGTCACCACTCCAATCTTTTAAAAGTTCCGACATTCACTAATTTCAAAATTTTAAATGCTCCTCAATGTACTCAGAAATAGGCAAAATTCAATTTCACTTTTACATAACACACACACTACAGGAATGGGAAATAAGACGCTCCTCTCTCTTCGCGTCAGCCTTCCAACTCGGCAGCCCAGCAGGGCAGCCAGTCTTTCGTCACCACCTCTTTAGTCCCAGAGTTTAATTCCCCAGGAGCTCGTCTCTTCTTTCAGAGTTAGAACAATTTTCCTCTCCTTTTTCTCTCAGTAAAAGTTTATCCAGAAAACTACTCAATGGACTTTACGCTTTCTCGTACTTACTGGGTTCTGTAGCAGTGGGGACACAGCCAGCCTATAAAGGCAATCCGTCGCGATAATGGCGGCTCTGCGATCCCTATATCAGACGTGCCTCTTCTCCTTCTCCTCTTCTCGTGACACGTTTGAATTAGCGGATCCCCAACGAGCCTCCTCTGTGATCCCCTCTAATCCAGGGACCAATTTCCTCTATGTTGGATAACTTTTTAGAGGAATTCCCGCTCGCAACAGATCGTGGAGTCCTGGAGCTCCAGGAGTTTCCACCCACACAGCGTGTCTCCTCACCGGAAGTCTCTAAAAGTAGTAATTGTTCAACTGACATCTCAAGTTAATTCAATCACCATGCAATAATTTCACTAATTCACTGATTAAAAAAAGTAGGTACCTAGTGTATGTCATAAATATGGTTATAAAACTTTTCTGCTATTAGTTTTTAATGCACACTAAATTATTTAACTTTACTTATTAATGCACAACAGCACACAGCTAATTATGTTCATTAAAACAAAACTATGTTCATTACAAATTATAGAGTTTTCTATGGGCAACTCGAATACCTCAAGATTCAGTCATTTAAAATATAATATATGTGTGGTGGAGACAGTTTTAGGTTAGTCTAGATGACCTCTGGGTATGAGGGAAAAGCAGTTAATTTCCTCTGCAATTGAAGTCCCTCTGTGTTTGAAGGAAAGACAAAGAAACTTTGTATAATGGAATGTTATCAGTTTGGCTTGACGCGCTAGCCCTTGGCTGCGCTACAGAAGATTTGCAACATTTGTAGACACTGGTGGGAACCTATGTACAACAAGATCTGTTTCCTTTCTTGAACATGTGACGATTGCACTGGAAATGTATAAATTGCTGTGAATATGAAGGGGCGGGGCTCAGTCTTTTGGGAATGATCCCACTGAGACAAATAAACAATTTTCCTTAATCTGTGGGTCTCTATCTCTGTTCTGCAACATATGGATGTCAACCCATGACTTCAAAGATTTATTGATGGTCTGTTGAATTTCCATAACTATTTTAGAAACCTGAACTAAGAAAAACAACAAAACAACCTAACAGCTGAGAACAGAATATCTTGAAGAAACAATAACTTAAAAATAGAAAATAGCTGCAGGGAATTAAAATGCTCGGTACATATCAAAATCCATTACCTCAGGAGAGAAATTTGGTGGATCACTGGGCTCATTTCCCCTGGACTATACCCCTCCCATGTGCTGCATGGCACTAAATTCACGAGTGCAGCAGCTAACAAAAGTAAGGTGTGGTGGAGAATAAACAACCTTAGGAGACAAAAAACAGTATTTTTTTGCAGAAAAATAAGGTTTGTGGGGTCTATGAACTGTGCGTTAGAAGAGAATGATTTTTTTTTCCCCCTGTAAGATTTGAGATGCAGTTCCTCAGTTTTTAATGCTATGGCCATTTTGGTTACTGCCGTCATGTTGCCAGAATTTAGAGGAACTTATGCAGGAGCTTTAAAAATGGTGATGGGGGACCTTCAGCCCTTGGATCATGAAAGGCCCACCTTCATATCCACCAGGTATGACATTTTGAAGTGCAAGCCATTACTAGGAATAGTCTCTATACAGCAATGCCTCCATAGAGAGTCCAAAAATGCAGGTAGGTGTTTGATCTAAAACAATTTCTAGCAGTTTTCATCCAGCAGGAGCAAGTTACTTGTAAAACAACCCTCAAATGCTTTGGATTACAACAGAAATAGCTCCTTTAAATATGAGTTTACAGGTATAGCAGATACTTGGTGGGATGACTCCCATGACTGGAATATAATAATTGAAGGATATAATTTACAGTTGGTCCTCCACATTTGCTAGGGTTAGGAGCATAGGACCCCTGCAAAAGTGGAAAAACTGCAAACATCAAAATGTGTGTGTGTGGGGGGGGAGTGGGACAAGGCATGGTGTGGGGAATGGGAAACCAGGGTCCAAAGCAGGTCAGGTAAAGGAGAGGGAAAGAGGGTGGGTTGGCATGGTGGTACTATACTTCCACTCTCTCCCATCTTCTTCTTCTGGGAGGGTGGAGAGGCTATCTTGTGCTGAAAAATTGGCATGTGAGCCAGCTGGCCACACAGGGGCTGGTGAAGGAGGAAGTTGACCAGAGGCAGGTTTTTAAAATGCTCTCCAGGCTGATCAGAGCTGCCAAGAGGGAAGGTTCCCCTGGAAAAGAAGCACTTGAGGTGGGGAGGCAGAGGTTGGAGAAAATCATGAATAATCAAACCTGTGAAAGTGAAACTCATGAATGTGAAGGGCTGACTGTATTAAAAAAGAAATATGTGGGAAAGAGAAGAAGAGGGAGCAGCATTATATGTTAAAGATAAATTCGATTGTATAGAAATCCTCAAGAGTAATCAAACTGGACCAGAGCATTTGAGTAAAATTAGATGGAGAAAGAAAAGTAATGTTGTGGTAGGAGATTATTACAGGCCACCAAACCAAGATGAGGTGGTGGATTATACTTTTCAGAAGCAGATCACAGAAATCTCTAAGACACAAGAACTGTTAGTTATAGGGGACTTCAATTATCCTTATATCTGCTGGGAGACTAGCTATGCTAAGCCTAGGCGCTCCAACATATTTTTGATGTGGTTTGCAGATAATACTATATTTCAAAAGGTAGAGGAAGGAACAAGAGTATCAACAATCCTGGACTTTTTCCTAACCAATAGGAATGAGTTGGTCACTGGAATCAAAGCAGTGGGTACTTTAGTGGGCAATGACCATGTAATGCTAGGATTCATGATCATGAGACAAATACAGAGTGCAGTCAAATACGAATCTTGGATTTCAGAAAAGCTAAATTTATCAAGCTCAGGGAAACAGTGACCAGAATCCCATGGCCAGAGATGCTAAACAAAAAAAGACCCCAAGCATGAGTGGAATTTCATGAAAAAGGCATTGCTAGAAGCACAATCATAAATAGTTCCATGGAAGAAGAAAAATGGGAAACATCTGAAAAAACCAATCTGGCTGTACAGTAAACACTGTCCCTTCCCTTGGAAACACATACAGCTTCACAATTCCAAATCATCACAGCCTTGTAACTTTGCTTATGTTGAGTTAGCATATCTTCATCCCAAAGCAACTATTTTCTATTAAGTATTTGTTTATATTTTGCATGTAGCCTTTGCTACATGAAGCTCTACCATAATATTTGCTATTCCCAAAGCATTTATTGTGTATATCTTGACAGCTGTGTGCTCAGTAAAATCCACTCTTTAGAGAGCTGTATGTGTTTTTTAAAATTCCAATTTGCTGAAGATACACTATTGACTAAGGCCATAACTGAATCTTTCAAATCCACCAACCAAATAGTTTGTTGGAGATTGGGACGCCTGAAAACCTGGGAGACCAGACACACAAGGGGAGACGGCAAGTAGGTGCATTTTTCCCTTTGAGTAATAATGGCCTTTGCTAACAATTTCAGAAATTACATCTGGGGTTCTATTCTAATATATTTAAATTGAACATTTAATATTTAAGTTCAGCACTATTTTCTATGCTGAAAATCAATGGCATATATAAATGCTGGGGTCAGTGGTTCTGACACCTAACAGAAGCAGTGGAGCGGAGGGCAAGGTCACACAATTTCATCCAGTGATTGCCACATGTAGGCCAGTGTACCTGCTTCCACAAGACCAGTGCCTGGTTGTAAACCTATAGCTAGAGTGGGATGAGAAGATTCAGTTTGTCTGGAACGGTATTTTTAACCCTGGCATTCCTAGAGTTTATAAGTGAATTGGCTGCCTCATACAGTTATCTGAAGAATGTTCTTTTCCATCTCATATACAGGAGAGAATCCTGATTGAATCTGGGTTCCAGTTGATTGAGAGACTTTTTATTTCTGTTAGAAAGTGGGAATGTGACTGGACATATATCATCACAGGTAAACTAGCTTCCTTGCTTCTACTGGGAATACTTGACACTTAGTCATTCTGGAGCCTCAATAGCCTGTGGTGAGCTAAAAGAGGGGGGGATCCCTCCAACTTTTTTTTAACAAATGCTTAAAATATTACATGTGTCCAGGGTGGCATTTTTACTTATGGCATAATAAGGCTAAAAACAACATAGAATTTAATAGCCACTATATAAGGAAAGCATTATTAAATGTCTAAAGAAGACATTGTCAGAGATGGTTGGATCAAACCTCTAGAAAATACTTTGTGAAGTACGTGTAAAGGTCATGTTGCTTTAATTGCTTTAACTGTTAAGTGCACCTGGGGAAAGGAATGTGACTCAACCTGAGTTTGTGCTGAGTCAAGCTGATGAGCACCAGGTGCAGACAATACAAGGGTTGGCCAGGATTGGCTGGGTGTCTGTATAAAGGAAGCACAATCCCAGCCAACAATACATACATTGCTTGAAGAGTGTCTGCTGGAAAGAGCAAGCTATATATGCTGGATTGCCATCTGGACTTTGTAAATATTGTATATATGTTATAACAAAGAATGAAGAACTTCCATATTGGAAGATTACAACTCAGAGTTGGTGAGTGTCACTGGCTTAGTGCATGTGATGCTAATGATGTTCTCTGCTGCTAGGCATGCTTCCATAGCTGTGTGGCTATCTCTGCTTATTTATAAAGAGTTTTTCCTTGACTGGCTATTTTTGCTTCCCCCCTTCCTTTCATTTTTGGGGCCAGATATGTTTTCAGATGTTGTTGGCAAATCCCTCAGTGGGTCTCCCCTCATGAGGCTTATTATAAAAAAAACTATATTGTTTGATAAGTGGATAAAATATAAAGATTTGGTACAAACACAACATGACCAGATAAAAATCAGGTCCCAGCAAGAACTGAATGAATCTGGAAATAAATGCTATTGGCTTCTCTACAGATAGCTTAGAGAAAAACTAAGAGCAGATATTAAGTCAAATGGCTATCAAATAAAAGAAGAAGATATGACTATGATTTTGTGTTTAAGAAAATCTCAATCTATTTCCTTCATTTATAAAATTATTTTGAGATGGGCCTCAGAGGATAAGCCTGTTAAATCATCAATGATTAAATGGGCACAAAACATCTCCCATTCAATTCCTATGGAGCAATGGGAGAAAATTTGGACAAAGAGGCTAAGAGATACTGCATCTTATGCTGGTGAAATTATCAAATGCATTGAAATTACTCAAATTTTGGAAATGTGGCTATGAAATTGGCACCTTTTATCATCAATGGTGGACCTGTAAAAATGTAAAAAAATGGAAATTGAACATTTTACCCTCAGTAGAGGACTGGGAGATGAAGGTCTTTGATATGATACAGATATAGGCTTACTTATATATTAAGGGGAGAGAAAACTGAGAAATTTATTAAAGACTGGGATAATGTAATAAGTTATTTCAGGAATTTATGGAATGGTATTTGGATGGTGAACACTGATTTTTGAAAATACTCAGGAACAATAATCTTATTGATCTGTGTGACAGACTATAAAATAGCATGGAACTTATCCTTTTCCCTTAGTTGGGGTGGGTGGGTGGAGAAAATATAGTATGATTTGTAGGATTGAAGTAAGTAAATCTATTTATGTTTATGTTGTGACGGAATGTGTGTTAATGCTATCTTTTTCTTTTCTTTTTTATTCAATAAAGCTTAATAAAAATAAAAAAAATCACATGTGTGTCTCAAAGTACATGAATGGAGAAAAAGTGGATTCAATTATGTCACAATACTTCTAGCATCTTGATTTCTTACATTTCCTCATTTCCAAATCTTATTTCAACTGTGTTTTTTTAGACGTTTTTAAATATGCTTTTTCTACATTAATTAGGGTTCCCATATTACCCAGTTGTCTGGGTTCCACCTGGATTCTAGGCATGCCGCTTGCTACCTGTTTGGACTATCATCTGATGTAGATTGTAGATGATAAAAAAAATACCAAAATATGAAGGCACAAGGTGATATATCTTTCTTCTTGGACAAGTCAAATTGCTAGTGTTTGTAAAATTCAAAGTAGTTCAAGAATACAAAGTACATTTACTTCTTAAGGAAACAATAACTCATATAAATGCCACATCTCATTCTCTCATACCAGTCTCTGGATAAAACATACACTAGACTGTTAATTTTTGAAAGGCTTTCTAAAGGTTTTGTTTAATGTTTTTGGGTGTCTTCTGTTGGCATATATCTTCATCTTATCTTTTCTTTTCTTTCTTTTGGTTTTAAATTCTGAATAAACAGAATACCAATTGTAAATTGAATATAAGATTTTCTCATTTTCTCATCACAATAGATGATACTTGTATACATTTTAACTAGAATAAAAAAGTAGAATTTACACTTGCCCATGTCTCAGCACTCAGAAAGTTTCTAATGGATGCTTTCACAAGTGAATTAATGCTTTGGACTATCTGAAGTAGTTCTCAAAGTGTCATTCCAAAACAAACATCCAGAATTCTATTATGAGTTCTATCATCAGTCTCAAAGGCGATAAAGGACAGAATCTTTGACTTATCAAAAGGAATATTACTAGCTCAAGATACAGAGGTGATGTTCCCCAGTAGGAGACAAGTGTTAGCAGATTGTTTTCCCCTAAGAGAAAGAGGCAAGGGACATATTTCCCCTCTCTTCAGCTAATAACATATTAGATTAGGTCTCTGTATTGTCATGAAGAGTGTTGTAGTGATGTCTGGGCTCAGAGGATCAAAGCTCTACTAGAAGATAATTGGAGAGGGGAAACTGCTAGAACCAGTTTGCTTAGTTTGAGATAAAGGATTTTTACCTAAAGCTGAAAAATATACTCTTGGGAGAACTTGAACTGGTGTGTGTGTGTGTGTGTGTATGCATGTTTCTTTCTGTTCATGCATGAGAGACCAAGTATATGGTTTTTTCAGATTTTCCATGGAGGTATGCCCATGGGGCACCGCCATGACAAGTGCTTGTACTTCAAAATTTACCATTATTATGACTGGCATGAAATAAGACATGAGAGGAACATAGAAAGGGCTAATATGCCCTCTGGGGGCTTTGTAAGCTAACAACATTTTTGCAATCAGGGTACCTCCCTGGAGATTTGAAATGGATCAAGGGTCTTTGCTTTGTCAGAATGTTCTACCCATCTCTCCACAATTATGGTCAATCATTTGTAAATAAATCCAAATATTACAAAAGACTACATCTCCATATAAGTTCAATCATTGGCTGTATAAGTAACCCAGAAAAGTGTTGAATTCCTTGGCACTTCTCACCACTTGACAAAACGGGGCAAGCATAGGAATTGTTAAAGGAAGCTGCTGGCATATATATACTTTTCATTCAGGTTGATCAGCAGCACAGCTTCATATATGCTGACTCACAAGTAAGTTTCACAAGGTTCAACAAGTCTTACTTGCATATACATAAATATAGGGGTGTAGCCTAAATTTTCTACACAATTTACTTTCGTTTTGCAACTCCAAAGCCCAAAAGGGACAATTTACATTTATTTTGTAGCAATCAAATCACCTCTAGTCATTTACTTTAGCTCAGCCAGATCTTTTGGCCTTTCTATTCTGTGTAGAGTTTACTAAGCACTCAAAATATTTTGTACTTGTACTTGACAAGATTCCTACCTGCTGCTTATCTACCATACAAAAGAACAGGTTGCTTACCTGTAACTGTAGTTCTTCGAGTGGTCATCTGTGCCCTCACACACTAGGAGCTTTCGTGCATGAGCAGTAGCGTTCGGAAGATTCTAGAGCTTAGTAGCTTGGCGGGAACCCCTCCCCCATGCCGGTACTGCACATGCTCCTCCCACCAAGCAATGGCCACTCCTCGAGAAAGAACTGAGGAGTGGCCATTGCTCGGCGGGAGAAGCATGCGCAGTACTGGCATGGGGGACGGGTTCCTGCCAAGCTACTAAGCTCTAGAATCTTCCGAATACTACCGCGCATGCGCGAAAGCTCCTAGTGTGTGAAGGCACAGAGACTACGAAGAAGTGAATGTTTGTCTGTTTGCCAGTTGGTCCACGTCAACATATGATTGGCTGTGTGAGGCGAGAATACCTCATACGATTGGTTGGCTGTGAAGATTCCATGGAATCCTGGGGTTGGCAGTTTAGGGAGGGGATGTTAGAATTCTCAGGCAGCAAGCTTTTGGGCCTCAGGTCAGTTGCTATGGAAATGAGGCCTACCATCAATAGGGATGCCAGAAAACTTTCGGGAGGCATATGTGAGAGAAATTGCAATAATCTTTGCAATAATTGCAATAACCTTTGAGAACTCTTGGAGAACAGGAGAAGTCCCAGCAGACTGGAGGAGGTCAAATGCCATCCCCATCTTCAAGAAGGGGAAAAAAGAGGACCCAAATAATTATCGCCTGGTAAGCCTGACATCAATTCCAGGAAAGATCCTAGAATAGATCATTAAACAGTCAGTTTGTAATTACTTGGAAAGCAATGCTGTAATCACTAAAAGCCAGCATGGATTTCTGAGAAATAAGTCATGCCAAATGAATCTTATCTCTTTTTATGATAGAGTTGCAAGCTTGATAGATGAAGGGAATGCTGTAGACATGGCATATCTTGACCTCAGTAAGGCATTTGACAAGGTTCCCCATGACATTCTTGCAAAGAAGCTAGTAAAATGCGGGCTGGACAGGGCTACTGTTAGGTAGATTTGTAATTGGTTGACCAACCGCACCCAAAGGGTGATCACTAATGGCTGCTTTTCATCCTGGAGAGAAGTGACTAGTAGGGTGCCGCAGGGTTCTGTCCTGGGCTCAGTGCTATTCAACATCTTCATCAATGATTTGGATGAAGGAGTGGAGGGCATGCTGATCAAATTTACAGATGATACCAAAATGAGAAGGGTTGGTAACACACCAGAGGATAGGATAAAATTTCAATACGACCTTGACAGATTGGAGAGCTGGGCCAAAGTTAACAAAATGAATTTCAACAGAGAGAAATGTAGGGTCCTGCACTTGGGCACAAAAAATGAAAGTCAGAAATATAGGATGGGGGACGTGTGGTTAGATAGCAGTACGTGTGAAAAGGATTTAGAAGTCTTGGTAGATTACAAGCTGAACATGAGTCAGCAGTGTGATGCGGCAGCCAAGAAAGCCAATGCAATTCTTGGTTGCATCAATAAGAGTATGGTGTCTAGAATGAGGGAGGTAATGGTACCACTCTATTCTGCATTGGATAGGCCTCATTTGGAATACTGTGTCCAGTTCTGGACACCTCAATTCAAGAAGGATGTCAATAAGCTGGAACGTGTTCAGAGGAGGGCGACCAAAATGGTGAAGGGGCTGGAAGCCATGCCCTATGAGGAGTGGCTTAGGGAGCTGGAGATGTTTAGTCTGCAGAAGAAAAGGTGAAGAGGGGACATGATAGCCATGTTTAAATGTTTGAAGGGATGTCATGTTGAGGAGGGAGCAGGCTTGTTCTCTACCGCTCCAGAGACTAGGACAAGGAGCAATGGATTCAAGCTGCAGGAAAGGAGATTCCACTTGAACCTCAGGAAGAACTTCCTGACGGTCAGAGCTGTCTGGCAGTGGAATATGCTGCCTCGGAGTATGGTTGACTCTCCTTCTTTGGAGGTTTTTAAGCAGAGGCTGGATGGCCATCTGTTGGGAATGCTTTGATGGGTGTTCCTGCATCGCAGGGGGTTGGACTCGATGGCCCCTGGGGTCTCTTCTAACTCTATGATTCTATGAAATTAAAGTGACATACACAACATAGGCCATTTCCACACTACACTGTCATAGTGCTATTATTCCACTTTCAACATCCTATGGAATCCTGGGATTTGTAATCTAAGGAGGGGCATTTAAGAATTCTCAGCCAGAGGGCTCTTTTGCCTCAGTAAACTACAAACTCCAGAATTCCACAGGACATTGAAAGTGGAATAATAGCACTGTAATAGTGTAGCGGGGAAATGGCCGTAGTTACAAAGTCGTCTTGCGTCGTACGGCAGATTATATGGGTTCTATATGTGAGGAATCTTAAAGTTGAAATTCAAAACAAAAAACGCTCCCAGAAAAACATAAAGCCATTGCAGAAATTCAACAGTAAGGTGGGGGGGACCAGTACATCAACGTCACCAGACAACAGAGATTGGATTGGGAACTATGGGGAAAAGTTACAGGTACTGGAATAGGTCGGTTGCTATAGAGAAGATGCCTAGCAGCAAGGAGGAAGACAGGGTATTCTCGCAGGAACCCGAACTCTGTGTGTTAACAACTATGAATACAGATTGGATTGGTGAATATGAGGAAAATTTACAGGTATAGAATAATAATAATAATAATAATAATAATAATAATAATAATAATAATAATAATAATTTTGATAGTGCCTGCAAATTCTCTAATGGACAGTAGTCAGCATTAGAATATTTTTATGCTTTAGATACTTATTTTATTTTTATGAATCAATATGAATGAGCCATGACAGTAATTGAGTTATTTTCTCCTTCATTCACTGTTTGAATTGTGCACAATTCAATCATGGCAGAGGTACCTTTGAGAATGGACAGTGTGAACTACTTGGGGCTTTGTGATTCTAACAAGACTCACAGTTGCATGAGACAACCTTAGCTCTGTTTGATCTTTCTTCTGAGGTCTGCTGTAAAATTTTCTAATACTTGTCAATTTTTACCCAGCATTCAGCCCCATCTGCACACCAATTGGCCAACTGAAGTTTCTGAGCACTTTTCAGAGGCAGACCCACAAAAAATGCATTACTGAAATCCAAACAGGATGGGACCAAGATATGTGTTTCCATGCACTTCCCCAGGACCTGGCCATGCTGAGGTCACCTCTGACCTCCTTTTGCACATCTTCCCAGCCAGCATCCTTTCATAGAATCATAGAATCATAGAAATCTAGAGTTGGAAGAGACCACACAGGCCATTCCAGTCCAACCCCCTGCCATGCAGGACCACCCTCAAAGCAATCCCGACAGATGGCCATCAAGCCTCTGCTTAAAAACCTCCAAGGAAGGAGACTCCACTACACTCCGAGGCAGCACACTCCACTGCCAGACAGCCCTGACTGTCAAGAAGTTCTTCCTGAGGTTCAGGTGGAATCTCCTTTCCTGCAGCTTGAATCCATTGCTCCTTGTTCTGGTCTCTGGAGCAGCAGAAAACAAGCCCTCTCCTTCCTCTACATGGCATCCCTTCAAATATTTAAACATGGCTATCATGTCCCCTCTTAACCTTCTCTTCTGCAGACTAAACATACCCAGCTCTCTAAGTCTATCCTCATAGGGCATGGCTTCCAGGCCTCTCACCATTTTGGTCGCCCTCCTCTGGACTTGCTCCAGCTTGTCAATATCCTTCTTGAATTGGGGTGCCCAGAACTGGACACAGTATTCAAGATGGGGTCTAACCAAGGCCGAGTAGAGTGGTACCAGTACCTCCCTCGATCTAGACACCATGCTCCTATTGATGCAGCCGAGAATTACATTGGCTTTCTTGACTGCTGCATCACACTGCTGACTCATGTTCAGCTTGTGGTCTATGAAGACTCCTTGATCCCTTTCACACATACTGCTATCCAGCCATGTGTTCCCCCATCCTATATTTCTGTATTCCATTTTTTCTACCTAAGTGTAGGACCTTACACTTCTCTCTGTTGAATTTCATTTTGTTCACCTTGGCCCAGCTCTCCAATCTATCCAGGTCATTTTGAATTTTGATCCTGTCCTCTGGCGTATTAGCAACCCCTCCCAATTTGGTATCATCTGCAGATTTGATGAGCATGCCCTCTATTCCTTCATCCAAGTCATTGATAAAAATGTTGAACAGCACTGGGCCCAGGACAGAACCCTGTGGCACCCCACTAATCACTTCTCTCCAGGATGAAAAGCAGCCATTCGTGATCACCCTTTGGGTTCGGTCGGTCAACCAATTACAAATCTAACTAACAGTAGCCCTGTCCAGCCCACATTTTACTAGCTTCTTTGCAAGAATGTCATGGGGAACTTTGTCGAAGGCCTTACTGAAATCGAGGTATGCTACATCCACAGCATTCCCTTCATCTATCAAGCTAGTAACTCTATCATAAAAAGAGATAAGATTAGTCTGGCATGACTTATTTTTTGAGAAATCCATGTTGACTTCTCGTGATTACCGCATTGCTTTCTAAATGATTAGAAACTGACTGCTTAATGATCTGCTCCAGGATCTTTCCGGGTACTGATGTCAGGCTGACTGGGCGATAATTATTTGGGTCCTCTTTCTTTCCCTTCTTGAAGATGGGGATAACATTTGCTCTCTTCCAGTCTGCTGGAACTTCTCCTGTCCTCCAAGATTTCTCAAAGATTATAGCAAGCGGTTCCGAAATGACCTCTGCCAGCTCTTTTAATATCCTAGGATGCAATTCATCTGGCCCTGGAGACTTGAATTCATCCAATGTGGACAGGTATTCTCCACATGGCCTTTCAGCCATAAGTGTATATAACTTAATTTCATGCCAATTAATATTTGCTAATTAGATCATATCAAAGTGTAGGATGTACAACTTCTAACAAAGAAATTCTTCTTAATGTTTAGGTGGAACCTCTTTTTATGTAGCTTGAAGCCATTGTGTTGTGTCCAGGGTCACTTCCACACTACACAGTTATAGTGCTATTATTCCACTTTCAACATCCTGTGGAATTCTGGGGTTTGTAGTTTACTGAGGCTAAAGAGCTCTCTGACTGAGAATTCTAAAGGCCCCTCTCTAAACTACAAACCCCCAGATTCCATAGGATTCTGAAAATGAAATAATAGCACCATAACAGTGTAGTGAGGAAATGGCCCTAGTCTCTGGAGCAGCAAAAAGCAAGTTTGCTCCATCTTCCATATGACATCCTTTCAAATATTTACACATGGCTGTCATGTCACCTCTTAACACTCTCTTTTGGCTAAACATACCCAGTTCCCTAAGCTGCTCCTCACAGGGCATGGTCTTCAGGCCTTCTACAATTTTGGTTGTCCAGACATATTCCAGCTTGTCAATGTCCTTTTTGAACAAGAGGGGACTCAGGAAATCTACTTCTAGTGTAACATGAATGTAGGAGAAGACTGATCATAATGTGATGCTATAACAAACAAACTAACTAAATAAAACTTCACCACAAGTTTTAAAAAAGTCAGATGTTAACTCAAAAGAAAGGGTGAATGACAGGTTAGGGCAAAAGTGGAATTCAACTCACAATTTTCTCTTCTGATGACTAGAAGAAAATCTTCAAGCTACATGATTAACATAAGAGACCTGAAAGATCAGCCATTTATTTCCACAGGATACATTATTCTGTGGGGCAGAGGTTGGAATCTCTAAAAGAGTTCCCTCTCTGAAATAAGTTCCCTCTCTGAAATAAAATATTATTTGGCAGAAGCAGATTAGCATTTCAATAAAAGTTTGCAGATATAACTATAGTCTGGTCTGGTGTCCCTATCATCCTGCCATAGAGAATGACCTTGACCCCAAAACCACTGTTGATCTTGTTCAGAATGACCAGCGTAAGGTGTCAGTTTGTTCTTATTTCTATGGCTAAGGAGAACTGCAGAACATAATACTTCCAGTCCTAGTCCCCTGAAATCATGCAGATAGTTTGCTGATATTAACTGGCACATGTTTCTTGTATATCTTTTTGAAACTCTGCATTTCAAGCTGATAAGGCAATCCATCACCTTGATAAGTTATCTTCTTTTAACATATTTCCTTTAGAAAAGTTTTCAAAGTTAAATTGGGTGGACGTCTTTGACAGCAAATGTGCAGATCTGTGCTAATGTGCATGCACAAAGGAGCACCCAGTTGTTGGCAACTGTCCTCCTGAGACTAAAGTAAGACAAATAAGCTAATTTGTTCAGTGACAGCAGTCCTGGACTTATGAACTAGTACTTCAGTGAGGCAAAGTCAGCATATGTTAATCACACACAACACCTAGTTTCCCTTTTTTCCCCGCAATTAGTAAATTTCTCTAATGGTGGTTTCAGGGAGGGGAAAGAGAGAGGGGCTGTTATGTTTAAAGTATTACAAATCAAAGCAATATGCCAGCAGTATTTCTCTGCTTATTCACTATGAAGGGAAAAGCTGATTTTTACTCATGGTTTATTCATTCAACCTTATGGGATGATGCAGTGACTTGTAGCCATTTTCAGCCTCGAAGCAACTGCAACAGTTCTTATAATCTACATGAAGCAGTCAGTGATACACTCCATTGTCTAAATAAGTAAGTATTGGTTCTGCTAATGTCGACAGAGATAAACATGGGAATGGAATGCAGAGACATCTTCAAGATGAAGTAGTACAGTGAAGAATCAATTAAGCAAGAATGTATTTATTTCTAGAATTATAATGTATAGCTATAATACAATCATATATATAACATAAAATACTTAGAGGGAACAAAGAATCAGCACAGAAATATTGGAAAGACAAGTACAAAAGGGAGTTCTATGCCTGAATGGAATGGAAATCTCTCAGAGATAGGTTAACAAGGAGGTTAAAATATGGTTTTTGGATGGAGGTGGGGCTTACACACTGCATAGGATTAGCACTGGACAACTGTTAGGGATTAGGGGGCAGCATTGCTCCCTCAGGGGGAGTAGGAGGGCTGCCATTGCCCCCACAAGTTTATGCTGTATTCCACAAGGAATACAGAAAAATGTATTCCCCCAGCCTCCAATAGCTCCTTGGTGGTGTTCAGGTTAATTTCCTTATGGTTTAGGCCAAGGAAACACTTCTTTTTCCCAACAGGAAGTGATCTGGAAGTTGACTTCTGATTAGGATTTCCACATTCCACTTCTTCAGAGCTGGATAACTAATTTGTATATTGCATGAATTATTATTATATGGAAATCAGTCTGAATTGCATTCTAATTTATTCAAATTAGGCACATCAATTGATTTTTTTTCTTCCACTATGAGCCCTTTCACATTAAACAATTACAGCACTATAATTCCACTTTAACTGCCATGGTTCCATGCTGTGGTATCCTGGGATTTGTAGTTTAAGGACAGGCATTTAGAATTCTCTGTCCAAGAGTGCTAGTACTTCACAAAACTACAATTCCCAGGATTCCACAGGAGGCAGCGATGGCAGTTATAGTGGAATCATAGTGCTATAATTGAGAGTGTGAAAGGGCACTAGATTTCAAACTTCATACTATTTTTTTTCTGTTGCAGTTGATCTGTTTAAATTGCTGGATTTGGATCAGGGAGACCCATATTGAAATCTCTACTTAGTCATGGAATTAAACCTGTGATGATGTGCCACCAGTGTTATTATTGCGTGCCTTCAAGTAGTTTCTGACTTACAGTGGCCCTAATGCAAGCCTGTTATGTGGTTTTCTGGGGCCAAGTGTGTGATGTGCCCAAGGTCAATCAGTAGGTTTCCATGGCAGAGCAGGGAACTGAATCCTGGTCTCCAAGGTCATAGTCCAATGAGCAAACCACTACACCACCTCTCAATAAGCCTACTTTATGACTTCCTGTTGCATGGCGCACATGAGTGGTCGTTCGGAATAGCGCTGTGCAATTCCGAACCTCCACCTGTTGGTTCCAGCTGGTTCGAGAGCCATCTGAACCAGCTAGACATCCCTTCAGTAAGGGGGATGCCGAAGAGGTCTGAAGGGATCCAGAAGTCCAGTGCCCAGCTATCTCTGAAAGGAGAGAGCGGAGGCGCTGTGTAGGATTGTAGGACCATGACAGAACCTCCAGGCTCACCGCTTCAGCGACACAAGCGCTGCCATCAACTTCTAAATCAAGAAGACACACAGAGACTACAATTAGCAACCGGATCTGGATTACAATTATTTAAGATCACAAGAAGTACAGACTTGCATTCACTGATAGTGAGCTGCTTTAGGAAGAGACCCCGAAGGCTGTGAGTTGGACTGAAATGGCTGACAATTTAAAGCTACAGTAACCGGGTTGGTGAGTGTAAGGCTGGGATTTTCCTTTTCTTTTTTGCTATCTCTTTGGATATAATATGGTGTCTTTTACAAACAATTAAAGAGTTGACTTTTTTGGATTGGACTGGACTGAGATTAACATTGGAAGGTAAAGATTTCAAGTAACTGATTCAGCTTTCTTGCTTAAAGAGACTTTTTTTTCCCCTTTAGTTTTGCTTGGTAAAACAGAGAGACCTATGGATTTATATGCTGCTATAAATACATTCCGCTGGATTAATACTTCTTTTGGAACTAACTTGGAGAATTGTCTTCTTGGCTTTTTTGTTGGAAAATGTACTTTGATGTGGTGGTTTGATGAAGAGGAATTTCCGTGTTTCTTATAGTTCATCAAGGATTTTTGAAGCTAATTGTTGTCTTTGGCGCCTGGATTTTGATTTTGGATTCTTTTCTTAGTGGACAATGGAATTAAATAAGGATTTTTGAATCTAATTGTTGTCTTTGGCACCTGGACTTTGATTTTGAATCCTTTTCTTAGTGGAATTAAATAGAAACTGATTTTAAAAGAAGTAACCTGGCTCTTAGTAGAGTAGACCCACTAATGCCATGGGATTTACAGAGGTATTAGTTATTCTTATTTACAAGTAGACCCTCTGATGTCTTGCGATTTACCTTGGTGGAAGTGGCTCTCACCTACGAGTAGACTTACGGATGCTTTGGGATTTACCTATGTGTAAGTGGCTCTTTGCTACGAATAGACCCATTGATGCCATGGGATTTATCAAGGCGTAAGTTACAAGCAACTAAAGAACTGAACTTTTGTTTTGGGACTTCTCATGAATATACATTTTAGAACTTTATAGATTTTTCACATTTAAGAACTTAAGAATTTTATGAACTTTTTATGGACCTTGGAATTGGATGAAATTAGGATACTACAAGACATTAACATTTACAGAATATTGGCTACAGGATTACAGACTGAGCTGAACTGTTCATGTGAAATTGAACTTCTCTGAAGATAAGAGGCTACTGGAACACCCACTCCCACGCAGAGAAGCAGCCGGATTTTATATTCAAGGTCTTGCTAGTTGTTTACTAAGTTGAGAGCAAGCTTCAAAAGCCAGTCTAGAAGAATTGGGAAGGGGGAGTTGGAGTGAACTGGAGTAAGCCCTGTTTTTAAAGGGAAGCTTTTGTACCAAAAACAATTCTTGTATATATATTTTGAGAAATAATTACTTTGAAGTATTTGAGCTATAATCTTCAGATTTATATATATGATTTTATTCATTTATTTATCTTTTGTAATTATATTCCTTTTGGATTAATTTAGAGTGCATATAATAAGGTATAGGCTGATATAGACAATATTGCTTTGTATGTTTTTGTGTTTTATTGTATTTTTTAAAAGAGACTTAAGATGACTTTATAGAATTGACAGGTGCCAGGACAACAAAGATAAAGGTCAAGACTTTTGGAAGAAAAATTCTATTGTCAAGAAAGTGCAAATGGAATCAAGAACAAGGAAGGGAATGGCGGCAGCAGCTGCAACAACGTCTACCCAGCCAGTAAGGAGAACGTCAACAGAGATACCCCAGAAAGATTTAATGATGCAGATGATGGAGGAAGTTTAACATTAGAGAGGACATAAGACAGACAGAGAAAGACATCAAACAGGATTTAAAGGAGATAAGAAAAGAGATGAGGACAGATATGAAGCATAAAATCGATAATCTGGGGAAGAATTTGAAATTTTAACTAAGGATGTTACAAAGATAAAGACTGAGACCAAAGAAATAAAGGAACAAGTTACACAAGTACAGACAGAAATGATTGAAGTAAAGGGGAAGCAACAGAAGAGGAATTCCAGATAACGTTGCAAGAGTTACGATATCGAGAAAGATGTCTCAGATTTAGAGCCATTCCTGAGTCTAGCAGGGAAGATTTATATAGAAAAATGGTTCCGGCTTTGACAGAATATCTAGACATTGATGAAGATAAGATAGAAGCTTGTATTGACAGAATGTTCAGAGTATTCTCTAGAATAGCGAGAGAAAGAAAATTAACAAGAGATATTATAATAACCTTCACTGAGACAGTTATCAGAGACAAAATATTACAGAGGAGCTATGAAGGAACATTTGAGATTGAAGATAAAGATGTAAGAATTTTTAAAGACATACCATATCATATATTCAAGAAGAGACAAGACTATAAACCTCTGGCCAATCTTTTGATGAAATTACAGATCAATTACAGATGGGAGAAGACTGAAGGCATTTCTTTTATGTATAAACAACAGAGATATAGGATTAACTCAGTTTTTAAAGCCAAAGAAATGATGGAAAGGTTGAAGAGAGATTTACAAAGACCTACAGCTGGAGAGAAAGATGAAGAACAGGAGTCGTTGGAAGAAGAAAAAGGAAAGAGGAAAAAGAACAGATACAAGAAGAAGAGGTGGAAGAAGAAGCGGTACAAGAACAAGAATTGGAAGAGGAAGGAGAGTTGGCGGCAGAAAATATACAGGATTAATTGGAAAATTAGGATAAATAATTTTAATATAAAACTAATAAAATGGGGCTAAAAATATACTCTTGGAACATTAAAAGATTTAACTCTGAATATAAAAGAAGACAGATATTTCATCATTTGGAAAAACAAAAATTGGATATAATTTGTCTACAGGAGGTTCGAATAAGGACTCAAGATTTGAAATATGTCAGAAATCTGAAACTGGGTCAGAAGAAAAGGAGGGTATTGATATACGTCAATGCAAGATATGGTGCACAATAAAAATTTCAGGATAATAATGGGCGATATTTGGCGATAGAAGTAAATATGAACCAGGATAAGATATTAATAGTTGGAGTATATGCACCTAATGGAGCTAAAGGAGAATTCTTCCCCAAAATACAGAATGAGATACAGAAATATGTACAAGAAACAGGAAAAGCAAAAGTAATCGTTCTGGGGGACTTTAATGGAGTTATCAATCCAAAAGTGGACAGAAAAGTACAGAAGTTAGTCCCCTGAAACAACGGTAAACTGTCTAAGAGTTTTTTCCAAATGATGGATGATTTAGATCTTTATGATACATGGAGATATAAAAATGGACAATTACATGGATATACATTTTTTTTAGACAGACATAAATCAATGTCTAGGATTGATATGATTTTGACATCTAAGGATTTGATGTTGAAGACAGTGGATATAGACATTCTTCCAAATTTATGTTCGGATCATAATCCGTTGCAAATGAAACTTAAGATTATAGACAGAGAGAGGACATCAGATGATTTGGTTTTGTTTCTGGATGATCCTCTCAGCAGTATTCAAAGGTTGATGGATATTGTTCAAGAATATGGAGAATTTTCTGGATTCAAGATAAACAAGGAAAAAACAGTGCTTATAACAAAAAACATGAGGGAGAAAGAAGATAAGGAACTTGAGCATTTAACAGGTTTTAATAAAGGCCAAAAAGCAAAATATCTGGGTGTCTAGATTAAAAAAAAGAAATAATGAACTATTTCAGAAGAATTATGAAAAAAAATGGAAAGAGATAATCAAGGATTTGGAGAAATGGACTAGAATGCAACTATCTTTGGTGGGAAGAGTGGCAGTCATAAAAATGAACATGCTTTCAAAGATGAATTACCTTTTCCAAAATCTCCCTATTATTACAAATACTAAGCCTTTTATACAATGGAAGAGAGATTTAACTAAATTTATATGGCAAGGGAAAAAACCAAGAATAAGATGGAATATCATGACAGACTCAATAAGAAGAGGAGGGTTGGGTCTACCAGATTTACAGATATATTTCAAGGCAGCGGCATTTACTTGGATAAAAGTAATTTTGAATCTTCAAAATACGAGAATGTTGACATTAGAGGGAGCTGATTTAAGGATGGGTTGGCATGCCTATATGTTCTATGGGAAAGCTGTGGTTGACAAAGACTTTGTTGATCATTTTGTAAGAAAATCACTACTTAAAATATGGACTGACTACAAGAATAAGAACATTAGGCAACTAGCTACATGGGTCTCCCCTCAAGAGGCCTTCTTTGGAAGATGGTCTGATTCAGATAAGTGGCTGTGTTATGACAACATATTAGAAAAGACAAATCTGAATCTTTTAAAGATGAAATTAAGAGAAAAATTGGAATCGGAAGGAATAAAGTTAAACTGGTTCCCTTATAGACAGTTAACTGAGAGATTCCAGATGGATGTGAAAACTTATGGAATAGAACAAAAAGAGCAAGGAAGAATGCTGAAGTTACTGCGGGAAAACCCACCTCATCTATTATCACATGTATACCAGGAAATTTTAAATCCAGAAAGAGAAGATGAGACAGTCAAATCAGCAATAATATTGTGGGCTCAAAATGTCGGACATCCAATTCAATTAGAGCACTGGGAACAAAGCTGGCAACGGACACAAAAATTTACGGCATCTCAGAACCCAGAAGAGAACTATTATAAGCTTTTTCATAGATGGTACATGACACCAGAAAAATTAAAGAAGATATATAATACGGGAACAAGTCAGTTTTGGAAGTGTCAGGAGAATGTTGGAACACTATTTCATATGTGGTGGTCATGTCCTAAGGCTAAAAAATATTGGAATGATATACATAATATGATATGTAAAATATTGAGGGTTCAAATTGATAAGATACCTGAACTGTACTTATTAAATATGACACATGTGTTAGATGGAACTGTTGCAAAGAAATATTGGTGAATAATGCTGTATATGATTACGACAGCCCGTATTGAATATGCAAGGCGATGGAAAACTGAGCAGATGCCTACAATAGAGCAATGGTGGGCAACTTTTATTGAAAATCGGAATGCAGATATAGTCTCTCAGAGATTAAAAGGAAAATCAGATGATGACATTAACAAAGAATGGCAAATTGTTCTGGAAATGGGTTGGGTGTTGACAGGTAACAATTCTTAATTCAAAATGTTAGCATGAGTAGTTAGAAGTAAAAATCAGTGGAATATCATGGAACATGTAAAGTAGGATCAAAGCGCAGGATCTATCTTGTATGTTAACAAATGCAATGCGATGCATAATGTTGATATGTCAATGAAATAACATTATTGAAATCCAGAGAGGAGTGGAAGATAGCGGTAATAGTTCGGTAAAATGTACAATAAGAAATGTTGTTTTATATGATGCAATCACAATAAAATTAATTTTAAAAAAAGCCTACTTTACCAGATTGCTGTGGCGATTAGCAGGAAAAGGGAAATCATTTCAAGTGGACATATACATTGCTAGTATAATACAGATAAAAGAACAACACTAATATTTTGCCATGTAATGCATCTCTAGTGGTGTCTCATCAGAGTACTCTGTTTTTTGTTATCTGTTTCACTGATAGCAAAACAAATGAAAACAATGAAAACAGAAGCCAACAAGAGTGACTGCTATCTCGTCCACATGGCAAAATGCAGAGTAAAGTAAGGACAAATAATTTCTCACAGAGATAGAGGATAAATATTTTAGTATAAGTAGAAAACAGTTTTAACTTTCTTTCACCTATTTGACTTCTATGCAAATATACAGAATAAGGGCATCCCACCCAAAAATTGTTTGATAATGCCAGTTAAGCTAATGATAAATGTTTGTACTTTTTAAACATTTCCATTATCCATTCCTTTACTACCTACACCCTCCTGTCCCAAATATTTGCATAAATATCTGCCAACTGAGGCAACTCCTCATGCGTCTGATGAAGTGGACAGCAGTTCATAAGGCTTATGTCAATTAACGGTTACTCTTTAAAGGTAGATAATTTTGGGTAGATAAGGGTGCATACTAGGTCCTGATAGTTTTTCCTGTAATAAACTTAACATAGCTACCCGCTTGAAACTTTAAAAAGGTATTCCTTAGCATAAGTGGAAAAAATCAAAATAGTTCCAATCCATCATGGCAGATATGTTCTACCCTCATCTTAACACCATCCTTGTACTTTTCCCTTCCATCAATCCAGTCTACATCTTCATGCTTGTAGCTGCTGCTTTGTCTCCCTGGTAGAGTTGCACTGTAAAGGTAAGTGGTATTCCTTTCTTAGGCCCTTTCCACACTACACTGTTACAGTGCTATTATTCCCTTCCAATATCCTGTGGAATTCTGGGCTTTGTAGTTTACTGAGGCCAAAGAGCTCTGGGAGAAGAGAGCTCTGCTAATGCTGTTTTGCCTCATTTCTGTGTTCCTAACTTACCTCACCCCATTCTTCTTTCTCTCTGGATTCACCTCATGCTTCTGCCATGCTCCCTTCTCTTGCTCCTTGCTCTCTGCTGCTGCATCTTCTACCTCCACCCCTTTTTCCTTTACCTTCTGACACCACATCATCTCCACTGCACTCTGCCCCTCATTATGCCTATTTCTCCTGCCCCTTGCACTCTGTCATTTCACCGTTTACCTTCCTTTCCCCTCCTACCCATCTCAATTTATCTTCTCTCCTACTCAGTCTCTTGCCTCACTTTACACCCTACCAATGTTTCACTCCTTTGCTTCTTGTGCTCTGTTACTCACATTGCTTTCTCTCATCTTTCCCACCTCCTTCACCTCAGGCCACACCCTCAAAGTGCACCTTTCACACGTTTCTTATGCACCACCACTTGCTCATTCACTTTTTTGTCTCTCCTACTCTTTTCCTCACCTCAGACCCTTGCAGCACACCCTTACTTCTTTCCACTCTGTCACTTGCACACTTCTCTTACTTCCTCCCTTTCTTGCTTCTTGTACTCTTCTACTCGCATCACTCACTCTCCCATCTCTCCTACTTCCTCCTTCACTTCGCATTGTGTTCTCATGGTGTGCCCCTTCCTTGCTTCTTGCACACTGCCACTCACAGCACTTGCTCTCTCACCTTTTCCGTTCCCTCTGTTGGATCACCTCACACTTGCTTGCTTCTTTTGCACTATCATTCACTTTCCTGCTTGCTTCTTTTGCACGATCATTCACTTTCCTGTCTCTCTACTCCATCTCTTGGCTCACTTTGAATCTTCAAAGTGCTTTGCTTGCTTGTTTCTTGCACACTGCTGGCTCTTCTGTCTCTCCCACTCGTCCCATGCTTCACCTTGCATCCTTGCAGTGGGTGCCTTTTTTGCTGCTTGCTCACAGCTGTTCACATGACTCACTTTCACTTCCTTTATGTCTTAAGTTCCCTAGTGGACATATTTCTTGCAGCAAAAAAAGACAAAAGAGTGCTTCCAGATTTTGTTTCATTTCTAGGTTTCTGTGGGGCTTCAATCTGGGTCAAATAGTGATCCAAATGTGTAATGCGTGGTATTCCTAAAACTCAGGTTAAAATCAGTCATGATACTTCTGAATCACTTCCTGTTGTGGGGAAGGAACATTTTCCCCTGCCTAAAATGACTAGAGTGGGGGGGAAATGTCCCAAATTGTCCCTCCTATACCTGCTAGGATGTGTTCATGACATTTGGAGCAAAAGTTGGCAGGAATTATGGGTCACAAAATACATCCATACTTTCTTCACTCTAGATTAGGTATCCACAATTACATCTTTATTGTGCTGATGCATCTCTCTTCAAAGTGATGTGACTCTTTTCTTTTGGATTTTCAATGAGCACTGCAGTGTATATTTATTCATATGTAGAGTACAAATGACTAAGTTTGGGCTCAACACTTTTAAGGCAAGGAGTGTGGGCTAGGAGGAGTGAATTGTGTACAGCAAATCTAGGTAAGTACCATGAAAGATGTTTTTGTGGTGATTGTGAATATCCCTGTCATTTTGCACAGTATCTCGCTGTGAATGCACAATCTCATCAATATTTCACTATGCTACATTCCAGCAGAGCTTGGGAAAGTTACTTTTTTGACTACAAATGACTGAAATCCCATCTAACATGACTGGGAGAGTCTAGGAGTTGTATCCTCCCAAAAAGTAATAAAATCATAGAGTCATATAGCTGGAAGAGCCACAAGGGCCACCCAGTTCAACACCCTGCCATGCAGGAATACACAAAGCACTCCCAACTGATGATCATACAGTCTCTGCTTTAAAACCTCTAAAGAAGAAGACTCCACCACACTCTGAGGTGGTGTGTTCCACTGTTGAACTGCTTCTACCATCATGAAGTTCCTCCTAATGTTTAGGTGGAATCTCTTTTCCTGTAGTTAGAATTCCTTGCCCTGTGTCTTAGGCCCTTTTTGCACAGCATTTGCCATGTGAAAGGGCACCTGGAGTGTCGCACGATTGTGAGGAGCGATCTGCACATAGGGCAGGTGCCGATCGTGAAATTTTTCATTTTCGGTTTTCAGCTGAAAATGGTGCAGGATTGCGCATTGTTCCAGGGCCCCCGCACACCTGCCATGCATGCGGAGCCTCCAGAGCCACAGCGGTTGCGCTTCCTGCCCCAGTGCAGCCTGGCAAACTCCCAGGCTGTGCTGTGGAAGGAAGAGGTGGGGCTCTCGCGCTGCCTGTTCAGGAGCAAGCAGCCCGTGTGGAGCTGAAGCAGTGGGGATGCGAGAACCTCTTGCTGGAGGCTGCTTGCATGATCCCTGCACTCCAGCGCCGAAAAAAGGTAAGGTGCAGAAAGGGCCTTAGTGTCTGGAGCAGCAAAAACTGAGCTTGCTCCAACTTCCATATAACATCCCTTCAAATATTTTTTGAAGGGATATCATCTGGACCTTTAGCCATTTTGGTTGCTCTCTTCTGAACACATTTTAGCTGGTCAATATCCTTCTTGAATTGTGGTTCCCAGTATTCCAGATGAGGTCTGACCAAAGCAGAATAGAGTGGTACAATTGCTTCCTTCAACGTATACTCTTGTTGATGCAGCCTAGAATCACCCTGCCATTTTTTTTAAGCAGTGCCATCACACTATTGACTCGTGTTCAACCTATGGTCTTCTAAGACTCCAAGATCCCCTTCACAGGTACTGTGATCTAGCCAGGTGTCATTTTGAATTCTGATCCCAACCCCTGGGGTATTAGCTAATTTGGTGCCATTTGCAAGTCTGATAAGCATGATCTCACATTATATGAGCTTATTTACAAGATCATGGGGATTTTGGTCAAAGATCCAACTCATATCAAGATATGCTGCATCCACAGCACTTCCTTCATATACCAAGCTTGTAAAATAATTTATAAACAGAGAGAGAGATGGGGGGAGGGAAGATTAGTCTGGCATGACTTGTTTTTGAAAAATCCATGTTGGCTTTTATTGATCACCACATTCTTTTCTAAGTGCTTACAGATTGTCTGATTAATGATCTGCTCTAGACTCATTGCTGGTAGTGATGTCAGATTGGCTGGGCAATAATTATTTGGGTCCTCTTCCCCTCACCCCTTTTTTGAAGATGGGGACAGTCTGTAGGACTTCTCCTGTTATCCAGAAATTCTCAAAGATTATTGCCAGTAGTTCTGAGATTACCTCTTCTAGTTTTTTTTAATACCTTTGGATGTAGTTTATCTGGTCCTGGAGACCTGAATTAATTTAGAGTATCCAGGTATCACTGTACTACCTTTTACCTATTCTGTGCTGTATTTCCTCTACTGTATCATCTGCTTCATTTTCCCCAGGTTGAGCACCGCTTTCCTTTTAGGAGAAGATTGAGGCAAAGAAGGTGTTGAGTAGTTCTGCCTTTTCTCTGTCCCCTGTTAGCATTTCACCATCTTCTCCATGCAGTGGCCTTACCATTTCTTTGTTCTTCTTTTTGTTACAGACACAACCCCCCCCCTTTATTGTTATTAACCTCACTAGCAAGCTTGAACTCATTCTGTGCTTTAGGTTTTCTATCTTTATCTCTACATGTTCTGGCTATTCATTTCAGTTCCTCTTTGGTGATTCCCTCTTTTTCCATTTCTTTGTACATGTCCCTTTTAAATCTTAGCTCTATTGAAAGATCTTTAGTCATCTATCCTATTTTCTTTAGATATCCTCCACTTTGTCTCATCATTGAACTGTTTCAAATTGTACCATCAATATTTAACATTTAAGAAATTCCCATTCATCATGAACTTCTTTCTCTTTTAGTATTCTTAACCATTGGATCATACTCAGTATTTTCCTAAGTTTACAGAAATCTGCTTTCTGGAATGTGTTTCTGACTATGCTTGCTTCCCCTTTCTGTTGTAAAACAAACTCCAGGAGAACATGGTTCTCCATGGTGCTCCTGCCACTTCCACCCCATTAACTAGATCATTATTCTTGGTTAGGATCAGATCTAAAATAGCTGCTCCCCTTGATGCCTCTTCCACTTTCTAGACAATGAAATTGTCTGCTAGCCAAGTGAAGAATTTGTTGGATCTTATATACTTGGCAGAGTTTGATTTCCATCAAATATCAGGATAGATGAAATCTCCCATTTCTATTACCTCTCTCCTTTCTGAATTTTTGGTTATCTGTTCCAGGAAGGCAAAATCCAAGTCCTCAGTCTGGCTTGGGGGGTCTATAATAGACCCCCAAAATGACATTGCTGTTGTTTTCTCTGACTCTTAACTTTTACCCAGATGATCTCAACCTGGTTTACAGGATTTAAGTCTTGGGTTTCCTCACAGGTGTTAACATACTTGACGTACAACACTATTCATACTTCTTCCCTTTTTGGTCTATTTCTCTGAAATAGGTTATGCTTCTTTATTACTTCAATGCAATCATGAGACTCAAAGTTTCAGTGGTGCCTATTATATCATATTTGCTTTGCTGTGTTTAAATTTATCTTGTTTATTTCTCATGCTCTGTGCATCAGTGTAGAGATATCTAAGACCATGGATCATTCCTCCTAGTTGTTTATTTAAGGCCCTTTTCGCACATTATCCGTTTGTGCGGTTGGGGAGGGCGTCTCATGTGAAAAGCCTCAGCAGGAACACTGCCGGTTCCCTGCTGCTTCGTCCCGCAGCTCACTTCCTGGTCGCGCAACCGCCCCACCCCTTCCTTCCGCAGCGCAGCCTGGGAACTGTAGGCTGCGCTGGGGGAGGAAGCGCGACCAGCCCAGCTTGTCCAACGCACCGCATGGCAGGTAAGTGCACGAGGGCCCCGGGAGCATTGCACGATAGCGCAGTATTTTTGTCTCCCAGCCGAAAATAAAAAAATGCGCATGCAGCCCACTTTAGGCTCATGAGCATCGCGTGAATGGGAGTGCGTTGTATGGACCACGGCTCCCATTTACGTGATGCTCAAGGGGCCTTCTCGCAACAGAAACTGCATGCAAAAAGGGCCTAAGAGTTTTTTACTCCTACTCTCAGGTTCTTGTACTATTCACCCAGTTCTCCGTATAATTTTCAGGCTATTATCTCCAGCACTTGTTGTACTCCTACCCTCAAGAATGCTGTCTCTGTTCTCCACATATCTCAAATTTAAAACCTTCCTGATCAGATTGTGAGACTCTTGGCAACAATCTTCCTGCCAACTGTTGTGAGGTGCAACTCATCAGTTGCCCAAACTCCATCTTCATGAAACAATAGACTACGGTCCAAGAAGCCAAACCATTCCTGTCAGCACAATCCGAAGACCCAGTTGTTCACTTCCATTATTGTTCTTTTCTTTCCTGGTCTGTATCCTTCAACTGGGAGAAGAGAAAAAAATGACAACCTGTGCATCAAGGTCCTTCAGCTTCCTACCTACACCATCATAATCCCTTGTGGTATCTTGAAGGCTATGCCTTTCAGTGTCATTGGTTCCCATGTGGACCAAAAGGAAGGGACAATGGTCAGTGGGCTTTGTGAGTCTTGTCAACCACTCTGTTACATCATGGATTTTTGCACCAAGGAGACAGTACACCTCTTGAGACATCCTGTTAGGCCACCAAAACTGCTTCTCTTCCTCTCAGCAGGGAGTCTTCTACCACCACTATACGTCTCCTCTGGAGACTAGCAAGGGTCATTCTATGTGCTAAATCTTCTAATGTTACCTGCATGTTCTTTGAAGAGTGACACTGCTTCTCTTTCCTGTTTCTTATCACCACTATAAGGGAGAGAGCTTCAAATTGATTCTGCAGCTCCAAACTCACAGAATAATCCCTGGTCTTTCTACTTCTATGTGGCACATTCCACTAAATGTCTGCTTTCTGTATTTGGAAACTGATCTCCTCCACAGAGACATGTCCTGTATGTTACTCATCCAGGACAATCCGCTCCTCTGTGTCCAAGAAAATTTCATGCTTCCTAAGATGCTGAAGTGTAGATATGAAAGCCTCAAGTTGCTGGACCTTCTCTTGCAGCAAAACAGCCAATTTGTACTTACTGCAAGTATAGCTACTCGAGCAAGAACACAAACATACCACAGCTGTTGCAGGTGACTGCAGCAGCTTCCTTGCTATCCATATTCAGAACTTCAGGTCTTCCACACATAGGCCCTTTTTGCACACACTTTTTTTTGTGCGAGGGCCCCTTGAGCGTCGCGTAAATCGGAGCGTCAGTCCGTACGACGCACTCCCATTCACGCGACGCTCAGGAGCTTAAAGCAGGACGCGCACGCATTTTCTTATTTTTGGCTCTAAGCCAAAAAATACTGCGCAGTCGCGCAATGCTTGCGGGGCCCTCGCGCACTTACCTGCGTGCGGTGTGCCCAACAAGCTGACCCGGTCACGCTTCCTCCCCCAGCGCAGCCTACAGCTCCCAGACTAGCGCAATGGTTGTGCTACCAGGAAGCAACAGCATTCCAGATGAGGCTTTTCATGCGAGACGCCAATCCCCAGTCACGTGAACGGGTAAGGTGCGAAAAGCCTCCTAGTATCCATGTAAAAGGCCTGTTGGCCTTGCCCTTGTTAACTGAGCTCCTGTTCTCAAGCTCTGAGTTCCAGCCTTTGATCCTGAGACCTGCAATTTAAATTTTGTCAGGATAGATCATACCCTGTATGTGTTTTACATCAGAGATTATTCTTGCCCTAAGAATACAGTGGAGAGATCCTCCTGTTCTTCTTCCTCTGTGTAAAACATTCATAACTATGAAGCAGCTACAGCAGCAAACAGAAGCCAACAAACCAGAACCAATGTTTTCAAGAACTAGTTGGAAACACAGGCAGTGCACAAATTGCAGGTAGCAGAGCAGATAATGAATAATGATTATGGAACACACACATTAACAGAGAAGGAAGAAGCATCTCAGTGTTTGCTACCTTTCTTTGCTTTGTCCGCATCTAGATCTCTTCTTTTAAATCACACTGCAACATCCATTCTCTGGGCAAAATAACTACCTGATAAAATATATGCAACCCATCCCCAGACCTTGGATATGAATATATTTCACACTATTATCACTTGTTTTTCAAAGTAATCTGCCAAATGGTCTTGAAACAGAATATTGAGAATTATAGATGATACTCAAGATGGTGAACATCAGTAAGATCCATTATTAGTTAGCTGTCAGTATATAGATTTTAAAATAATTAAAGTATTAAAGTCTCCAAGGTAGACTTCATAATTATTAGAAAGACAAAAGAGGAAGAAGTAAACAAAATTTGAAGGGAAAAAAGATAAAAAGAATAAGAGTAGGGGAAATGTGAGTTATTTTAGCTATAATTAATGCTATTCAAAAGGGCAGGCAAATTGCTTGCCCATGTGAATGGGCAACTACACATACAACTCCCATGGCTCCAAAATATGCTATTTATTCATGAGCAAACTGGATATGCCACTGTTAAAAAACACAAAAACATTCTAACTATATATGATGATACACCTTTTGTAAAATGTATCAGCAACAAGGAAAGCCAGAAACAATTTAAGAATGATTATCAACTCTGCCTCTGGGTGCATCCAGGCTGATTAAAAGGACAAGAAAATCCCAGATTTTGTTGTTCTTTCCAGTTTTATTTTGGAGACCCATACATGTTCCTTTTATCCCAGAGCATTTTCTGAGCTCCTAGTACAATCAGTGACTTTTTGAGCCAGCTCCCTAGGCTGGTTTATTTTAACCCTGTATGAAACTAGAAAGAGCAGGGAAAAAATCAGAGACTTTTCAATCAGTCTGGATGCACCCACCGTTGAGCTATCAGATTCACATAGAACAGTACAACTGACAATCTGCAATCCCGTTTTGAATATTCACTTATGACAGATAAGAATGTATTTGTTGATTTGTACAGTAAACCAATAGATGCCCATGTTTACTTTTAATATTTGTGGGCCTGCATTTACTAGCTCACAGTTAATGCTAATGTTCAGACTACTGTTCCTCTATAAGGAGAAATGTTAGACTCACTATTTGTGCAGAGTCCACAAGAAATTTACAGGGGCAGAAAATAATTACAAAACCACATTTGTAATCCAACCACTGATTAGATACAATACAAAAGTTGCAGGGTTGTAAATTTAAAAAAAATATGATACATTCATTAAACAGATTTTTAAAAGTTTATCTGTTTCTACCCTCATTTTACACACAAAACTCACTACAACCTGTATATCTTCTTTCACTACTAATTAAACTTATTTGGTTACTAGTCTTTTTTCCATTTCCATTTACTATCTTTCCTCTATACTCGTTACTGATATGCTTTCCCATCTTGCTTTCATATAATTTATTAGCCATTCCCAGTCATCTTTAAATTTGTTTAGTGTTTTATCATACTTCTTGTTAAGTAATATGCTAAGCTTGTCCATTTAAGGCATATCATATTATTTCAACAACCAATCTTCCTCTGATGGTAGTGAACTTACCTTCCATTTTTGGGCATAAACAATTCTGGCTGATGTTATCATGTATAGTAATGTTTTCTAATGTTTCTTTCAATTTGAGCATCTATGACACTTGACATATTAAGTAAGTACATCTTTGCCTTCCCTGAGAAATTTAAGTTGAGAGTATCCATTATCAGAAAATGAATTAACACCCAAAATTTATTGGCTTTATTGCACAATCACCACATATGGCAGAAAGTTCCTTTTTTCTTTTGACATTTCCAGCATAGGTCAGTTGTGCCTTTTCCCCCCCCAAAAGCCTCGGGGTTATTTAAAATAAATGTGATTAAAAAACCGAAGCAAAAGATTGGCCTTGTTCATTAAAAAAAATTAATTTATTGATGAATTACTTCTGTCACATTCTTTAATGGAGCTGGATGATCATACATATCTGTCTAGTGGTTTCATACGTTTTCAAAAGAAAATTGAGGGAATTTCATAATCTTTATTTTTCCTCATATTTTCCCCTTGGATTGATTAGTCAGAATAAAAAATTGTAGCCAAAATCCATCATGTCCATTTCCGCACTTCTTCCCCCAACAGCTGTCATTTGCCAGCTGGGGAGAAGGAGCTGGGTGGTGACCAGATGCAGCTAAGGGAAGAGAAATGAGATTCATCTGGGATAGCAACTTCATTTTTTCCCCCAGTTGCAGTGCCATAGCTGGGATGCATACAGTAGTCACCTCTTCTCTTCCTGTCCCCTAAGTGGCCATGACAGTGTCCCTGAGGTTGAAAACTGCCTCAAGGTTAGTGGTAGAAGTTGCACCAAGTCCTAATGAATAGCTCCTTGCACAATGTAAAGAAAAAGAAAAAGACACACATACACATATTTCTGAGTTACATGCATATGTCAGGGCACCAACCATTGTATTAATCTGCTTAATCCCTTAGGATATCTAATCCAACATCTCTTTACCACACTGAATGGAAATTTTGCCCTGATCAGTTCTGTAGTTAATATATGGAACCACATGCTTACTCATTTGCAAAACCAATTGTTACTGACAGCTTTTAGCTTGGTGGTGGACGTTGCCTCCAGGTACCAGCTAACAGGAAAATAACAAAAATATAGAGGGTCCTTGCCTAACACATCCATCCTGACAGTTCCCTTAAACCATCTGTTTCCCTTCCGAGTAATCCACCAGGGCTTTTCTTATATCCTTATACAAGTTAAAATTCTGTGTTGGGCAGATGACCTAAACTTTGCTGCGCACAAACAGAACTCTGTAGAGAACCAGTTGTAGTGTAGTCCTGGTGAGCACATGTTAACTGAATGTGTGATTGAGTCAACTGAAAAAAAGACAAAAGTTAGCATCCAAGGCAGGAGTCTCTGCCCTGACTTGGGTCATACTTTATGCGTAAAAAAACATTTTAATTTAGTTTGCTGTTTAGGGAGGGGCATTTAGAAGTTTCAGCGAGAGAGTTCTTTGGCTTCAGTAAACTACAAACCCCAGAATTCCACAGCATGTTGAAAGTGGAAGAATGGCACTATAACACTGTAGTGTGGAAAGGCCTTTGGTTATCTTTTACAGGACACATTTCAGCTTGTCAGTCCTAAATTCTTGAATTCTGATGCTCCCAACTAGACACAATATTACAGCTGAGTTCTGACCAAAGGAGAATGGAGTGGTTCCTTGATCTGCACAGTACAGCTCTGCTGATGAAGCCTGGAATTCCCCCCCCTTTTTTTTTTTTGGTGTGGTTCCATCCCACTGTTGACTTAGATTAAGCTTGTTAAGCACAAATATAATGGGCCACTGACTTATTCTGGGACTGTTTGGAGTGGGTTTCAAAATTTTAAGGGGTTTTTCCTATTTTGTTTTTCATACTTCTGTATAGTATTGGGTTATGAGGGTCCACCAATACTTTTTTATATGTGGATAATGTAGCTTTGGTTAAATATGGACAAGCACAGGAAACCTTGACTCAGTATATTTCCACTTGCCTCCTGGCAGCTGCCATTTCATTTAATCACAGTTGCCCAGAATGGCAACATTCTAGGTCACTGTGGGGAATTTCTTTTGCCTGTACTTAATATGCTTTTAGCAATCCACCCTCCCCCCACCTGCCAAAACCATGTGTTGATATCTGTGGTGTTCACTCACTTATCCAGCAAACTTTAAAGAGAAAGATCTCTTTTCTTTCAAAGTAAAACTGGTGCATGCTATAATTAGCTCCTTCTTACTTGCTCATTAGAATCATAATACTTTATTAACAAATTCCATACACATGTAGATTAGGCCTAATAGGACTGGCTTATCAATCTGTTATTCCCCAATTACATAAGAAAATACATTTAACAGAATGTGATTTAGGGATAAGGTACCCACTGAATATTTGCAATGGAATTCAGAATGTCTTTATTGCATAGCCTAATTAGTAGTTTATTAATCTTATGTGCACATGGAAATTAACAGCATTTTAATCTCCTAAAATTCAGCTTCTTATCCTTTCATTAACTTCTTCCACTCTAGGTAGTGGGGATTTTTAATAGTGTAAGTTAATAGATTAGGAATGTATGTGTATTTATATGTATGCACAGTACAATTCTAATTATCAGATGGTGAAAGCAGAAAAGAAAACATGAATATCATCATCATACTCTACTCCTGAAATTCTCTGTGGCACTGGGTGACCAGCTGGTACCAAGTAAAGCAAATGTCCCCCATCAGATCATAATGAGTCTTACCTCAAAACCATTGCAGAACATTGCAATATTCTGGGACAAACAGTAAAGGATTTACAGGTTGCAGACCTTGAACAAGGAAATTCAGAAGACTAGCTAATTATATCCACAAATTCCAGTCCATTAGCAGAGGTATGAACAAAGACAGTGGCTTCATGGCACATTATATATATTAATACAACAGTTCTCACTTCTGCACATATAACAAAAGGAATCTTGGATTTGGTGGGGAGATGCTCCAGCTGCAGTTCTGCAGTGAAGAGAGCTTTCACAGGAAAAGTGTTGGCCAGAGGGATCTCTGGCTGGAATGACTCCTCTGCATTAAAGGAGGAGTGGAGGATTACCCATTAGATTCTGGAATTCCCAATACTTGTATTTGCTTACAAGTAAATGAATTATGAATGAGAAGACTTAAGGAAGCTACACCTTGCCCTTGCTGTGAAACATAACTGTTTGGATCTGAGGATCTGATGCACCATGACAGCAACCTGCTTTTTAAAAGAAGAAACTCTTAATTAAACTCTTGGAGTTCCAAAAGTGAAGGATCCTTCTGATTAAAACTGAACGATTGAACTGCCACAGCTACCAACTTTCTGCCATCAAGAGCTGAGTAAGTGTGTTTACCCAACAAGATTGGATCAAATAAATTAGAAAACTGGGGGTTGGTGTCCTCAAAAGAGAATAATTAAGGATTTAAGTGCATAGATTTTGTGAATAGACTCAATTGCATTTTATTTGCAAGATAGAATTGGATTTTAACAGCATGAGAGAAATTACAATGTGAGAAAGTACAGATGTTACCTATCTGATACTGATAAAACTGGTATGCTGGCAGCTTTTTGATAAACACAGAAGGAAGTTGTTACCTGTGAATACTGGATTGAATGAAAGATGGAACATTCGCATGAACACTCTAAAGACTCTTTACAGTGGATGATGGAGGACCTATGCATGGAATTCCTATACTTGAAGAATATAATAGAGGCTCTGCCAAATGAGATCTGCAAGGTCAAGGAACTGTGGGGAGATGTAAGCAAGAGGGGGACACAAGAAGTTGACGACATGGAAGTGAAGGAGGATGAAAATCATATGGAGAGACAAATTTAAGTTGAGCTAACGGGAAAAGCTATTGATTTCAGGGGTGGGAGAGGTAGTTTTGGTTTATGAAAAAGGGTTTCCAGCCCAAGAATGGAAGGAGAGGGGAGAAGGAGGAAGCTAACCTAAAACTGGTTTGTAATTAAATTACTTTGATGGTTGAATGAAATCAGATTGATTTAAGCTGTATTATTGGAGGGAGTGAAAGATAATAAAAAGGATTCTGTTTCAGGATAATTATTTTAAAATAACAAATGGGAAGGAACCTGAAATAGTGAATCAGAGAATTTGGGAAGGGTGAAGTCCATTAATATGATGGTTACAAGGGAAGAGGGCAGTTCAATTTAAAATGAAATAGCAGGCACAAGAGAATGAAAACTGGATTGGTGTAATAAATACTGTAAAGGATTTTATAATATAAAATGGCATAGAAATATTTGGACTTAGGAAAATAAAATTGATCTACATCAAGTCAGCAATTGCCATTTAGCATTAATGTCATTTATCATATAATGTCATTTACATGTAAATATAATATGTAATGACATGTAATAGAAATGCTGAGATACTATGCTAGACATGTTAACCTTTGGCAGAAGACAGTTCATTTTCTTTTCTTCTCTCTTTCTTTTTTTTTTTTTGGAAAGCATACATTGGAAGGGAGAATAAGAGAAATGTTGGATATTTAAGTCTTAAATCAATTAGACTACTATAATCCATTTAAAGGGGGGATGGAAGTAAATTCTCTTTCTTTTTCTTTTTCTCTACTTTCAAGGTTCATGTTTTCTTTATGTTTTCTTTCTTTTACGCAAGTGTAGATTTTCAGTGTTTTTTGAAATTATTAAAAAAGAATTTTTTTTAAAAAAAAGGAATATTCTCAAAGAGACTTTGAAATTAGAGTAATTGGCTTTTGGTAGGCAAATTTGTTTTTTCCACACATCAACACTAACTGACTTAAAGATCCAAAAGACCTCTTTCACCTTGCCTAGTCCTTTGAAAATTAGGACAAAAGACATGATATGCATCTTTCTGGATCATATTACATTCTCTCCTACTCTCACAACTGTATAAATATGCTTCACACCTCAGACTTTTGTATCATTCTGTACTGTATCAGAAGAAATGGATTTATATCCACAAAAGCTTTTGCTAAAATTAAAAAAACAGTCTTACAGGTGGTGTCACATTTGTTTTTTCTCCCTCTCCTTTCCTCCTTTTTATGCTGTAAGAGAATAACACAGCTGCTTCTTTGTAAACTCCTTAGCAGTCACAGAATAAACTGCAAAGTGAAGAAGAAGTCATTTTAAATAAAATTTTAAAGGGTAGGCAAGTGAAAGAGTGCTGGACAAAACCTGGATATGAAATTGGGATGGATAGTGCAGGAAGAAATAAAGCCAAACCAAGCCATAATACACACATCTTCAAAACAGGAACAATTCAGAAGATAAAGGGATTAGACAGTGGAGAACTGTGGCAAAGAAATTGAATGGAGGGCAAAGTAATCAGAGTCTAGAAAGTTACACTGGAAAAGTGATTCTTTTCAAAGCTTGAAAAATAGTTGCTCACGTAGCTACAATTCCAAAATGTATGTCTGTCTGCAGGCTAAATAATCATTTGTATTGTTTAACATTCAGAATGCTAGAAGACACTGGCAGTGTAGTACAAAACACACTTTCCTCTCATCCACATCAAAGCAAGAAGCAGATGTGCAAGGAACAATGCAAATCACCACTTGAACATGTGATATTTCTCTGCCATCATTTGGTGAGGCTACACCTCTATAATTGTAAAAGTAACTAAAAAATTATATTGTAAAAGGAAATGAAGTTATGCCTTATTAAATTGCAGTTATAATGCAACTTAGTAACACTTTCATTACTGGAAACAAATATATGTCTATGCTCTGTGAGTAGTAATCAAAAAGCGAAGGGAATGGGCCCTCCAGACCTCCCCCTGCCATTCTTATGCATTTTGCCTCAGCTCTGTTAATTTGAGGGAACCTTCCCCCCCATTACTTTCTATGTTGTTTCCACGCAAGTTCTCCGATCCAGGGCAAAATGCATAGGAATCGCAAGGGAAGCTCTAGAGGGGGGAAAGGAAGGCCCTCACCCCCCTTTCCCTTCTATTTTGCACAGGAATGTGAAGGAGGGAGCTCTAGAGTCAGGAAAGGAAAACTCACACAAGCTTTCCCCCACTCCTACTCCTTTCTGTTTTGCCTTGGTGCGAGTTCTTTGCACTGGGGCAAAATGCATGGGAATGGGACAAGGAGAATTGGGGGAGGCACATCCACTCATGAATAATCAAATTTACAAATGTCAAACCCATGAATATGGAAGGAGAACTGTAAATGATCCCCCAAAATTGCTCACATAATTATTATAATTTATAACTGTTTTATTATACGAACATTTTTTCCTCTCTTCCACTATAGGTTGCCTTATGACTGGAGCTGGAGTGGGTATCTACTCTGCTTTGTTCACAGGCCAATCCTTTGTTCCACAATGCAAAAAGTATAGGGTTGAAGAACAGCAAAGGCTGGCTCCAAGGACTACTAGCTTAACTTTGGAAACCATGACTAGACCAATGAAATAATGAATCATTAACAAGCCTGGACAGCGACAATGGGGTTGCCAAGGTTACAAAGTCTAATGTAAAGTTCCAGTGTTCTAAATTCTTCTGATAGTTTCCAGAGGAAGGAAAAACTCTCAAAGTGAGAAATGGTATCAGATGGTAGGCTAATTTTCTTTTTGATTTGACAACTCTGCACTAGAGATGGGCAGAATATTTGCCAATATTTGTTTCCTGCCTCTCCATTGCTTTCTCAAAACTTGGGAACCTTGTTGTGAAGGATAACATAGTGGTGATACTTTTGCAGTTTTCACCTACTGTTCACACATCTTGAAGTATTTTAGGAAATTATTATGTACAGAAGTATACATGGATTCTTTGTGTAAAAATCATGGGACTTTACGCAAAAAAAAATCCACCATATTTTTGTGCAAAAAATTATTTCCAGATAGCCATGCAGGAGTGTGTGTGTGTGTGTGTGTGTGTGAAATTTTTCTATTGTTTGCACACATCCCTCCATGAAATCCCGTGGTTATATGGAGACAGCATTTTTGTGCAAAAAAATCCCATGTGCATTTCTGTGCAGAAAAATTTTCCAAATAACACACTGAGATGTGCTAATACTGGGTAAGAATTGAACAGGAATATTCAATTTCTGTGCATCTGGGATATTATTTATCTTCACTTGCAAAGACAAATATTTTAGTATTTACATCCCTATTCTGCACACATGTTCCTCAGGCTCTGTCTTATGCATGTGAGATAGTACAGCTCTGCCCCCAATCTACTAGCTATTATTAGAGTTTTAGGGTCTTAGTTTCAAGGGATATGGAAACATTTCTTGATGATAATAGTGAAAAATAGTGAAACATGGAGCAGCAATGCCAGCTTGCATTTTTAAAAAAATACATAACCCATTATTTGACACTAGGGGATTACTATTCCAAATCCTTTGTAATCTATAACACTCATTTACAATATCCTGCCTTGAGTGAGAAGTGTTTAAAATTAAAGCAGATCTGATAAAAGACACTGTTGCCAGACACTAATAGTCTGAAACTAGTAATTTCCTCTCTGTGCTTGGTCTTTGTTCCGCCATTTAATAACAATTCATTTGTCACTATTTTCTAAATGAGAAACTCAGAAAATGATTTCATGAAAGCACCTTTAATGCAATCATGTATAAGTTTATATAACAAATTAACCATGAAGAATCATCAAATCTTTATTAAATTGTGTTTCAGGATGTTGTGGTAATGTGAAATAAGTCCAGTATCCACAACATCAAATGTATACATATTTTTTAGGCAGCATTATTATTTTTCCTCCTTGAGGACAGTACTTCCCAAAATGCTGCTTTGATTATTGTTTTAGGATTATTTGAGAGTTTTCAAAGAGTTTGTAGCATGGAAAAGAAAGCATGATACAGGACAGAATAAATGCTTAAATATCTTTTTTTAAAAAATCAGTGGTTAAATGTAATAGTTAAATCTACAGTTAACAAAATAAACAGTTAAATCTCCCACAATAGCTAAAAAAACCCAGGTTGAAATACCTCTGGAAAGTGAGAGCCATCATTGTGTAGGCATGATTCAAAGCTCTCATTCCATCTCCACCTGAGGAGAAAGGCCATCTAAGTCGATGTACATGGTGGAACAAAATGACAGAACCATTTCTGGAATGCAAATAAGCAGTTATGAGTCTTAGGGCTTTTCTGCACTTTGTTTTTAAAATGGGGCGGTGCGTCCTCCCGCGAGGACGTTTGCATTTGGGGGCGAACTGAGTTCGGACTACTTACCATATGTCCGGACTTCAACCCGCTCCGGAACGCCCATAACTGGTCGTTCACCGTGCTATTGAAAGTCTGATTGAAACAGGACTTTCAATAGCCTGGCGCGCCCCAGTCCATAGCTCTGTAAAGTATAGATCTACAGGCTCGTGCCAGAGTGAGTCTGCAGATCTTCTGGGGGTGGCTTTCCAGCTGGCAAGCTTCTCCGGTTGGTGGAGAGCCTCCACCAACCGGAAGTCTCCATTTTCGCCCTCAGAGAGTGTGTAGCGTGCTGCTCCGGATCGGCGTGGGTCATCGGGGGGGAGTGGGCCAGTCTGGTGAGTAATGGACTGCCCCGTTTTCCCCCCAAAGTACGGAAAAGCCCTTAGAATAAGTGGTACCCTGGGTGATCAATGTTTTCAATGTCTTTTGTCAATATATAACTTTTCTTACAGTTTGTATAATCTGCAATTGGCAATGTTATGGCTTTCTACCCTTTATCTCTCTGGTTTTGCTGAAAGAAAATGGGATAAAAAGGAAAATGAAAGTATAAATGTAGTTACATTGAAGGGGAAAAAGTCCTTACATCTGAAGTGGCTGGTGGAGTAAAAGAGGAAAAGGACAATACAGGTATATCTCAGTTAACAATATAGATGTATTTGTGGGAATTACTTTTTCAGCAGAATATTTGGTTCCAGGGGAAGAAATAACTGGAAGAGAAATTGGCTTCTACACCACAAAAATAATGGTTCAACATATTTCTGCAAACCTGTTTATCCAAAATGAACAATATGCACATGTGAATTGAAACAACAAGTTCAGATAAGTATTGCTTAAGTTTAAAACAAACAAACACACACATTTTGAACATTCTAGAGATAACTAGAAAGCTTTTTCCAAAATGCATCCAATGATGAGTTTTTTCTTTTACCATTTTTCTTATGATTTCCATTTTGGTGACCAAACCTATGCCTTTTTAACATGCTTGGGGAGCAGGTGAAGCAAGCTGATCTGGTTTCCCCCTTTCTTTCTCTTTTGTTGTTCTTACGTGCTCAGTAAGAAATTCTCAATAAGGAATTATGGAGGTAGTTGAAGATTACCTTGCCTGTTATAGATAGGCATGCACAGGTACAATAAAATCAACAACAATAGAATCATATTCTTTACCAGTTCAATCTTTATCAGATTCTTTACTGCAGACATGCTATAAACCAGCCCTGAAAGTTTGTTTTTTCACCCCTCCTCCAGCCCCATGCTGATGTTGCTAAAAAGAAACCTTCCAATGAGACAGAAGCCATTTCCGCACTAGACTGTTTATAGCGCTATTATTCCACTTTCAACATCCTATGGAATTCTGGGACTTGCAGTTTAGGGAGGAGCCTTTAGACTTCTCAGCCAGAGAGCTCTTTGGCCTCAGTAAACTACAAACCCCAGAATTCCACAGGATGTTGAAAGTGGAATAAGAGCACTATAACAGTGTAGCGCGGAAAGGCCCAGAGAATAAGGAGGAAAAGGCAGCTGGGTGGGTATAAAAATATTTTGTAAAAAGAAGCTTCTTTTGGGAAGCTTTGTTGACAGAAGTATGCCTGTATTGATACAGTTAATCAGACAAAACCATATTTGGGAAGCCAGATGAACATTTTACCATGTTTTGTTTTTATGCATTGAGATGTTTTGGTTACATATAAGGTCAGTATCATGTACTGCTGTACAGGAACACCAGACCATAATAGTGATATTTCTGACTAGACTATACCTGCTGCGTTGCACTGGATAAGGGTTTTTCATTTTATGCATCATTCAGGGCTTGCCAATATGATTCTCTATGTCTGAAGAGGCAGGACTCTCTGTTGGAGCTCGTGTCGGGGCCTCCACGGCCCCGGAGGTCCCCGCGGTCGTGGCTCCCGAGGAGGAGAATGACCCGGCCTCCTCGCGAGTAGCGGCGGAGGCCTCCGGTGCCGGGAACAGCCGCTCAGATACCGTCGAGGATACCGCCGCCGTGGAGGAGGCCGTGGATCCACCCGCGGCTATGGGCGGCCGTTCCGAGACCGTCCCAACCGCTGCTGCTGAGGACGAGGCCGGGGGGCTTCCGCCGCTGCGGGAGGCCGCCTGAACATCGCCTGCCCTGCCGCCGCCGAGGACGAGGCCGGGGAGGCCTCCGCCGCCGCGGGAGGCCGCCCAAACCTCGCCTGCCCTGCCACCGCCATGGAGCCTACCTGGAAGGCCGCCGCCGCCACCGAGGACGCTGACGGAGCCATCACCGAGGAGGTGAGTCGCCCGGAGGACGCTGGAGCCGCCGGCACCGGAGGAGGCCGACCAGGTGTGCGCCCGGGGTGGGCAGGGCCCAGATGCCACTCTGGGCCACCGCCCACCCGCGGGCCCGATCCGGAGGAGCCCGTCGGCCTCCCTCCCACGTTCCTGCAGCGGCGGCAAGCCAAGGAGGCTGCCCACCGCTCCCGCCGGCTGCTGGAGCGTCGGCTGCAGGCTGAGGGCTCGCAGCTGGCTGAGGACGCACGGCTGTGAGCCCGGCTAAGGACTCCCAGCTGCGCAGCCACCCCTGGATTGGCCAGCGCCAGCACCAGGCCCCTATTTAGGTCCCAGGAGGAGCTGAGTCCAGCACGGAGCAACAACCAACGGCTCTCCGTGAGTTGCCCGTCCGTGCTGCCATGTTCCAACCTGGTTCCTGCCTTGTTCCTGCCTCGTTCCCGCCTCGTTCCTGCCAAGACTCTGCTTGGAAGCCCTGCCAGCCAGCTTAACTCTTCGTTGCCTGGGTGAGGAAACCCTTTCTTTTCGTTGCTGTCTTTCGCCTGAAGTAAGGCTTGCTTAAGTTTGCTGCTGAACTGCTTTAGTTTACTGTTACACCACTGGCTGAGGCTTCCGGGGCGCCAGCCTCGGCCCGAGCCAGACCCGAGCCTGCCTGGCCCCGCCCAGCCGCCAACGGCTTGCATCATCCCGTTCTGTTTCCAGCACTGTAACCTCTCTCTGCACAGCAGGCCTTGGCATGCCTTCTGTTTCAGAAGAAGAGATAAGGCAATCAACCATCCTGTAGGAACATCACAGATGCTATTGTCTCTAAGAGTTGTGTCTTTGAAGCCTAACTGTAAGTTCATTATCACTGGAGTTTCCTGTTGATTTCTGATTATGACCTGATATATTTCTTGAGGTCTTTCCTGACCTGTTTTTGCAATGCACATGTTTGACCAGCTTCTCCTCTTAGCCAGCATGGCATAGCAGTGTATAATTTATATTTATGCCAGTTAATATTTGCCAATTAAATATATATTTTGCCAATTAAGCCATATCAAAGTGTGGGGGTGTACATCTTATTAGCAATTGAGCATGGAATGCCAGACATCCAAGTTGGGCTCAAAAAAGGAAAACACCAAAGAATTTCAGAGGAAAATCATCCTGTGCATTATAAATTACACCAAGGGTTTTGACTATGTATATTATTAAAATCCATGGATTGCTCTAAAAGAAGAGTCCTACAACATTTGTTGGTCCTGATGGTAATATAAACTTGGCTTCTAGTTATAGCCAAGACAATAAACATGACAGATGGCCACTGTCAAGACAGATATGGCAGAGGAGAATGGTTATCAACTACAAAAGTATCAGATAAGGCTGCATTTTATCACAGTATCTCTATAACTATTTTATTTTATCTCAGTATCTTATAACTATAAACCAAGAGGAAGGAACATCAGCAATTTAAAATAGATGGATGACCAGCAAAGAACTGCAAAGGTTTGGAATGATTTCTGATGACAGGGAAGAAAAGTGTAAAAGTAGCTTTACAGCTGAATATTAACCAAAGAAAAATCAATGACCACAGAAGATATGCATAAATTAAAAGTGAATTATGAAATAGTGAAAGATTTTCTACGGCCATTTCCACATGACAGGGCTGTCCCACTAGAGGGTTGGGATGACAGCAGTTGGTCAGTCATGCTTCCACACGACATTGTCACTGTTCCGCTGCCATCCATTCCCCAAGTATTGTGCTCACAGACTATTTGCCTCTGGGATTAACTCATTTGGCAACTATGAACACGCGACTTTCCTGTCTGTCATGCCCTGCCTTGGAGACCCTGACAGTGAGAAGGAGGATTCTGAATCCGAGGCAGAAGTTTCCCCGGAGGCAGGAGTTTTCCTAGAAGCTTGCTCAGGACAAGATAACAAGCAACAGCAGGGGCCTGAGCAATGGGAACAAATAGCAAATATCTTGGCTCAATCTTCAATCAAAATGGAGACTATAGGCAAGAAATCAGAAGACTAAGACTTGGTGGACCAGTTATGAAGAATGAGCTCTGAGGAATGCTGGCAGAGGCTTCTTGGCAAGCTCATACGCCAGCAGGATTGTCCCAGCCACCCATTTCGAAAAACATTGGGTGGAGACTTTGTGGCCTCTCCAACGCCTGCCATTGCACACAAAGAGGTGTGGAGTCTGTCGAAAGGAGGCAGTCTTGTCCTTGTAAAAGGCCAAGGCCCGACGAACATCCAAGGAATGAAGGGATCGTTCCAAAGGCGTCGTCGGGTCCGGATAGAAGGTAGGCAACATGATGTCCTCACTGAGATGGAAGCTGGACACCACCTTTGGCAAGAATGAGATGTCAGGTTGGAGGACCACTTTATCCCCGTGGAACACAAGGGAGGGCTCGTCAGACCGTAGTGCTGTCAGCTCTCCCGCTCGCCTGGCCGAGGTGACAGCCACGAGGAAGGCAGTCTTCATGGTGAGCAGGCTGTCATCAGCAGTCGCCATGGGCTCGAAGGGCGGCCTCATCAGCTGCGATAGCACCAGGGATAAGGACCATGGCGGTAGCGGCGGCGATACTGGCGGGTACAGGTGCTGCAGGCCCTTCATGAACTGCTTGATGGTACCGTCTCAGAAGAGGGCCGCCGACGGGGATCGTGGAGGTTGGTATGCCACGATAGCGGCAAGATACACCTTCAGAGACTAAGCCGTGTTGTCGAAGGTGTAATAGGAAGTGGAGCACGATAGGCAGGTTGACAGGTGATACTGCTTCCCTTCTCTCTTCGGCAAGGGCCACGAAACGCTGCCACTTGTAGTGGTAGTTGCAGTGTGCTGACTCCTTCCTGGCCACTGTCAAGACGTTACCGATGACGGGGTCATCTACGGCGATATCCTCCAGGCATGGAGGGCCAAGAGTGGCAGATCTGGGTGGAGTACGAGACCGTCGGAGTGTGACAGCAAGTCTGGTGTTGTCGGGAGCCTGAGTAGTCGGTCTGGAGTGGCCTCGAGCAGGGGCGCAAACCAGTGTTGCCTCAGCCAGTACGGGGCTATGAGGACGACGTCGGCCCAGTCGGCGAGGATCTTGGATATCACTCAGCCCAGGAGTGGAAACGGAGGGAATGCATAGAGAAATCCTTCGTTCCACCTGAACAGGAAGGCATTGCCGATGGAACTGCGGTCGTGACCGGCCCTCGAGCAGTACCGACAGCATTTCGCGTTCTGGCTGGAGGCAAATAGGTCAACTGCCAGCTCGCCCCACCAGTCCAGGATCATCTGGAATGCTTCGTTGGAGAGGGACCACTCGTGGTGGCAAGAAGTGTCCCTGCTTAGTGCATCTGCTATGGTGTTCTCCTGCCCGGCCAGGTGAACCGCCACCGGATGGATCTGAAGCGAGACACACCAGTTCCAGAGATCGAGGTCTATGTTGAGAAGGGTGGTCGAATGAGTCCCTCCTTGCCTGTTGACGTAACAAACCGCCGTCATGTTGTCTGTGAGGATCAGCACCGTGTGGTCTGTGACAAGGTGGCGAAACACCCTCAGCGCTTTCTAGATGGCGAGCAACTCGAGAGCGTTGATATGGAGGACGGCCTCGTCGCTGACCCACTGGCCCCGGAGTCTGGGATCGCCGCAGTGAGCTCCCCATCCAAAGAGGGAGGCGTCCGTCATCACCGTGACCTGCGGGGCCGCTTTCTGGAACGGCATTCCCGACAGGAGGTGGTGGTAGTGCTGCCACCATAATAGGGAGGGATGCAGCTGCGGAGGTAGTCGAAGCAGTAGTCTCTGGTCATCCAGCAGAGGACTGAAGGCCCGAACAAACCAGTGCAGGAGAGGTCTCGCACGGAGCCTGGAAAGGTAGGTCATAGCGGTAGTGGATGCCATGTAGCCGAGGAGCTGTTGAAGTCTCCTGGCTGTCACCGCTGGAGCCTCGTAAACGTCCAACGTGGCCCGGCGAAGAGTCCATGCCCGGTCCATTGGCAGGTAGGCCCTGGCCGATACCGAGTCGAGCGTGGCACCGATGAAGTCCAGCACTCTCGCCAGCTCAAGATGGGACTTCGTCGGGTTGACCCAGAGCCCGAGACGTGTCAGAAGTGTCAAAGTCCAGAGGATGTCACTGTAAAGTTTCTGCCTGCAGGATGCCACCAGAAGCCAATCATCCAGGTAGGGATAGATGGAGACGCCCTTTGTCCGCAGGTGTGATACCATTGGGGCCATGCATTTGGTGTAAAACCTCCTGCTGAAGGTGTCCAACTTACATCTCTCATGATCCAGCGGGGTGGTATGGGCTTTATTACCACCCTTAGTCTGAGCAGACTCTACCACAATAGAGTTCGGTACTGGGTGGCTGAAGAGGAACTCCGCGTTCTCCTTCTGCCTCCGGTACAGATGTTCAAGCCGGTGAGGTATGGGCTGTGCAGATGCAGGCTTGGCCCAGGATTGTCGCAAGGCCTCCATCAACTTTGGCAGGATGGGCAACAGCGTAGTGGTTGGCTGACGAGCCTCGACGTATTGGAAGACTGGGTCTTACTTCTCGGGTGCCGGTTCCGCGACCTTCAATCCTAGGGCTGTAGCCATTCAGAGGAGGATGGCCGAGAACTGTTGGACGTCCTCTGGCGCAGACTCCGGTACCAGCTCCTGAAAGCCAAGGGCGGTGGCTCGTGGGACACAGGAGTCAAGTCTTCTGAATCAGTCTCCAACTCGTATGACTGGGAGGACGGAGTCGGGGACCTCACAGGAGACCTACCCACGGATGTTTTATGGGAAGGTCGGTCCAGCGCCTCCAGTCGAGCCGCCGTTGCCATTGGTACCGTTGGTGTGGTCCTCGTCGGTATTGTTGTTGCAGGCAATGTCGCCGATGAGGTCACAGGGACCACAGTAGAGCGTACCCTGGTCGCCTGGGTGACTGCAGTCGAAGGCTGTGCCGCCAGAGTTGAGGTGGCTTCGGACACCGGGTGGGTAGTGTCAGTGCCAGGCGGTGGTCAGGCAGAGGCAGGGGAGCTGGTTAGAGCTGCAGGGCTTTAATGCAGTTTTAAAAGAAATAAACACAGGCTGTTAAAGTACATAGGGCAGGTTACTACACTAAGGCGAACAGGAGGACTGGTTTCAGGCGAGGGCAGGAACAAGGCACGGACAGCAGGACCACGGTTGACCAACGGTTGTTGCTCCGTGCCTTCCACAGCCCGGTGCCTGCCTCAAATAGCCCTCCAAGCCAGGCACCGACCAATCAGGCGTGGCCGTGTGGCTGAGGGTCGACCAATCAGGCGTGGCCATGTGGCTGAGGGCTCGCAGCTGGGCTGTGCCTCACAGCTGCAAGCTCTCTGCCCGTCGCCTCCTCTGGATCGGGACCGCAGGCAGACTCCCAGGCCTCCCGCGGATCGGGGCCGCAAGTGGGCGGAGCCCCAGGAGCAGGCCCGGGGCCTGTAGCCTCTAGGTAGGTGGCTCTAGGCCCGGCAGCTTCTCCCACGGCCGCCAGGCCCGAGCCGTCGGCCGCGTCGGCCTCCAGACAAGGCCCCTCAGCGGCAGCAGCCTCAGGGGCAGCGACAGACCCAGCCGGGCCCATGCCCCTGACAGGTAGCTGTCGAAGTGACCTTCAGGGGCAGCGAGACAGCCCTGTAAGGAGGTGTGCGCTCCCGTGATCTCCAATGGTGTGGAGAAGGGGAGCGGCTCCACGAACGTTGGTATTGGGAGCTACGCTCCTCTCTGACTGGCAATCGGGATCGACGGTACGGGACCCAGTGTCTGGCGTCTGGGTGGTACCGGTCCCTATAGTATGGTGAGTATGATTGGTAAGATGGTGGATACTCGTGCCATTCATACTCATAGCCATACCTGCTGAGGTGGGAGGCAGAAGTATAGGCCGAGCCAGTCGAGGAACGGGAGTGAGGTACCTCTTCATACACTTCCCGGTGGCGCGGTGATGGCGGCCTGACTCTCTGCTCCGGTGAATGGGAGACGCTTCTGCCCGAGGCTGCCGGATGCCTGGGCGAAGGCCGGTGTTGGGCCATCACATCCTCCTGGTGGTTGAGCAATTTATGGTGACTCGGCAGGGGCTCCACAGCCATCAAGACGGGCAGCTCCGAGGAAGGCAAGACCTCCACAGCCTGCTCCTCGTCTGAAACCTCCAAAACCTCTTCGAGCTCTTCTAGTTCTGACTGCTCACCTGGGCCCCCAGGGAGCTGGCTTGGCGGAGCTGTAGGGAGGCGAACCTCCCTGGGTGGAGAGCGCTGCTTCTCCTTCTCCTTCTTCTTCGTCTCCTTCTCCTTACTGCTATCTTGGGTAGCAGGGCGCTTCTTCTGGGCCGGTGTTGGAGGCCTAGTAGACACGGAGGCCTGCATGTCTGAGGGAACCCTCTTTGTTGTCTTGGCAGTCGCCGACAACTTAGGGATTCTCGGAAGCACGGAGACAGACAGTCTCGACGCCGGTACCGAGCCCGGTACCGACGAGGTGGATGGTATGGTAGCCACCGATACCGTTGGCGATGAAGTCGCGTGTCCGGCCGGTGTCTCGGACATCTCGGGAAGTGTCTTGGGCTCCTCCCTGGCCTGCAAAGACTGTTCCCAACAGTGGGATTTAAGCCTGGAGGAGTGGTTTCGCAGGGTTTGTGACGTGAACTCTCGACAGATTGGGCAAGCCCTGATGTTATGGGTCTCTTTTTTTTTTTTAATTTTTAATTTTATTTTATTAATATAACACAAACACAAAAATAAAACACCATGTGGTACAGCTAATAATAAAACAAAAAGATTTCAACCCAAAAAACTTACATTATTATTTCTCTCCTATATAATCACAATCAAAAACTTATTCAGCTTATTCTATATCCGATTACTTATATATTTTTATTTCCTATCTCTAATTCTTATTCTCATTATACTCATTATTATTATAGTAATATCATTCTTAATTCTATATTTTTCCCTTAAATTTAATCTAATACTATTACTAAATATAATCTTGTTACTTAACATATTAACCCCAAAGCAGATTATATTTTAACTTATTTTTCATTTTTGTTTTTGTTTTGTTTTGTTTTGTTTTTATTACAAATTTAAACAACTCAACTCCAATTTAAACAAAACACCACATTATTATCACAACAAAGGGTAACCCACCCCCCAGAGCCAACTTTTTATTTAATCCATTTTCCAAAATTGCCATTCTTCTTGTGAAAGGGTAACTTTACCATCTCTTATCAAAGCTTTTTCCAAAAATATTTTCCAAATTTCTTCAAAATCATTCCCGTTTACAAGACCTTTCATAAATCTAATTCTACAAGTTAATTTATCATTAATTGCGATATTCCACACTTCTTTATACCATTCCTCTATTTGAAGTTTTCATTTGTTTTCCATTTTTTTGCTATTATTAATCTTGCTGCAGTTAACAAATTTGTCATTAGTTCCTTTGTTACCTGGGTACACTCCACCTCATTATAAATAGACAGCAACCCTATATTTGGACATACTGGTACCTCAACTCCTGTTATCTCATTTATCTCTTTAAAAACCTTTAGCCAAAATTCCCTTATCTTATTACAGTTCCACCACATATGCATATATGTACCGATTTCTTGACATCCGATGTTATGGGTCTCACCCAAACAGAAAAGACACTCATGGTGTTTATCCGAGAGCGCAACTTTACGTCCACAGGAGACACACTTCTTAAACAGAGCAGACATATGCTAGAGTCCGGAGTGGAGACCAGAAGAAGATGAGAAGAAAAGTCCAAAGAAAGACGAGAGACGATGAAAAGGGAGAGGGGGGAAATACCAAATCCAATCCAAAATCCAAAGCTGAAGTCAAAGCCAAAATCCGAAGTCAAAAACCAGCAAAAACAGCAAGGAAAAGCAAGCCACTAGCAAGGAACCTTCCGTTTGGGACGGCGGATGAGAAAGAACTGAGAAGTGACCTTTGCTCGGTGGGAGGACCATGCGCAGTACTGGCATAGGGGAGGGGTTCCCACCAAGCTACTAAGCGTTAGAATCTTCCGAACGCTACCACACACGCGTGAAAGCTCCTAATGTGTGAGGCACAGAGACCACGAAGAAGAAATATATTTCTAAAGTATCAGGTAACCCTGACAGACAGGAACCTGGATTCACAAGAATCTTAGGGCCTTTCTGCACTACACTGTTATAGTGCTATTATTTCACTTTCAACATCCTGTGGAATTCTGGGGTTTGTATTTTACTGTGGCCAAAGAGCTCTCTGGCTGGGAATTCTAAATGCCCCTCTCTAAACTGCAAACCCCAGGATTCCATAGGATGCTGAAAGTGGAATAATAACACTATAACAGTCAGTGTAGTGCAGAAAGGCCCCCTGTAGTTCAGAACTTATTCTGCACAAAATTTGCAGGTTGCTTCTTTGGGCAGAAAACAGCATCTCCAGTGCAGTAGTTGCTGTTTCTGCACAGAAAATGCAGCTTTCTGCACAAAAATATGATGTGTGAATTTGGCACATTAATGTCGTAACTATAAATAGGGTCCTAAATTCTGCTGCAAGTCTTGGTTTGAGTAGACCTATTGAATCAATTAGATTTATCTATGTGTCAACTCACCATTCAATAATGGGCTGAATGACTCTATTTATGACTAACCAAAGACAGTGGTTCTTAACCTTTTCTTTACTAGGGGCCCCTTCAAATATTCAAATATTTTTTTGTTACCATGGTTTCCCAAGGCTTAACTCAGGATTTAAAACCCTAAAGTACATCAAATATTTATTTTAAATTGCTCATCAAAGGTATTCAGATTGGAAGAGAAGGGAGAAATAAGTAAATACGCACTTCCCTGAGAGGCACTGGAGGGGGAGGGAAGATTTTTCTTTTGCTTCTTCCAGAAAGTTTAAGATTGGAGTGGATTGAACAGCAACATGCAGGCCCAGCCAGCCAGTCACATTTGCTCTTCTCTCTCTCACTCTCCTCTTTACCAGTCATCCAGGCTATCAAAACAGTCAAGTACCCCCACTTTTCTTGTCTTCTTTTCCAGGAGTAGTGGAGACCAACATAGGCAAAGGAAGGAGGGAGGGGAAAAGGTAAGAAAAGAGGAGTTGAAGGCAAAAGGGGAGGGTTTTGAAGGAGTTTATTTTGCCAAAGGTGATTCCTCACTCCAACTTCTAGTGTTTTGCCAAGGGGTGGCACCTACCGCATCAGCACCCCCTCTTCTCATTTGGTGCTACTCCAAATGCGATCCTTGATGCATTGTGGTGGCCAGCTCTGAAAAAGGATAGGAGAGAGGAGTGGAGCCACATGAGGAAAAATGGTGCTACTGCTGCAAATGCCACCTCTTGTCAAGGCACTGGAACTTGGAGCAAGGAATCACCATTGGCAAAATAAGCTGCCACTTGATTCAGATGAAAGCACACACACTTCTAAATGGAAATGAAGGGGTGTACTCAGAATCTTTTATAAAAGGATTGCTTTTTTTGCTTTCACCCTCCTTTTTGCCTTTTTTCCTTCCCTCCCTACTTTGCTATTTCTGTCTCCTCTCCCCCTGATGAAAAAGGCAAAAAGAGGGGCAACTTTTAAGCAATTCTGACAGTACACTGAACTGCTCTCCACTTGAAAGGAGGGGAGGGGGAGGGGGAGAGGGAGGGGGAGAGAGAGAGAGAGAGCAGAAGAGCAAATGCTGGCTGGCTGGCTGGCTGGCTGTCATCTCCACTCCCATTCAGCTGCTGAGTCCACCTCTTCCTTGCAATAGAGCAGCCATGTGACGTGGCCCAAACAGCCAGGTAGCCAGCCTACCTCCTTTTGCTTTGATTTTTGTCTTGTCAACACTTTGTTATGGGCAAGAAAGGCTGAGCAATCTTCAAGCCTTTCACAGACCCTCTGGGGTCCACAGATCCCAGACTAAGAACCACTGAGCAATAAGATGCTAGTCAACCTTTGAAAACTGCACACTTTCAAAGACTTTCTCACAGCAGCAAAGAAACTGAAAAAAATCATTTGTTTCTTTCTTCAAAATCAGTGAAGAATTACATTCCTATTCATGGGGAAAGATAATAATGCTTGGTAAAGTTGAAGGCAGCAGTGTGAAAGGAAGACCACATTAAAGATGGGTTGATTCAATAAAGGAAGGCATGGCCCTGAATCTGTAAGACCTCAGCAGGGTAATAAACAACAGGATCTCATTCGTAATGTGAAGCAAACTTGACAGCAAGTATAACAAGAAATTCAGCAGTAATAGAAAACAATGTCATAGCACCATGACCACAAAGAAGAAGAAGAAGAAGAATACATGTGCTGTGCCAGTTGCCATGCACCTATAGAAAGCCCTGGGGTAATTTTCAAATTGAGGCCTATGTCTGGGCTGTACCATTTAAGACTGCAAAAAAATGAATCTCCTCCATATAAAATTTTCTTCTAAGGTACACAGAATCATACTGGAAAAGTAATCTAATCCAATCCTCTGCCATTGCAGGAATGAACAGATTGCTTACTTGTAACTGTGGTTCTTTGACTGGTCATCTGTGATTTCACACAAATGGGTCATCTGAACTTGTGCAGTGTGCTGTTCAGAACCTTCTAGAGCTTGACAGCAAGTGTTTTGGGGGGAATCCTGCCCCCATACCCAGAGACTATATAAGCCACCTTCCCACCTAAACTGCCAGTTCCATGGCCATCTCAGGCAGTAGCCAAAGGACTGAAGGACAGGCAGAACGCAAAGAGGGAAGGTAGGGCAGGGTTGTGTGAATTCACAGATGACCACTTGAAGAACTACAGTTACAAGTAAGCAACCTGTTCTTCTTTGTGATCTTTGTGACTCACACAAATGAGAGACTAGCAAGCTACTAACCACAGGAGATGGAAGTGTCATGCAACAGAAGAAAACAATACTGCCTCCTAAATACAGCATCATCTCTTGACCTATAAGTCCAGTCTGTAATAAGAGATAAAGGTTGAAGGCTGTACCCACATAGCAGCTCTGCAGATCTCATGCAGTGGCACTCCCTGGAGGAAGGCTGTGGAAGCAACCAGAGCCCTGGTGGCATGGTTCCTCCACTGTTTAGCAGGCTGCTTGCCAGCCTAGGTTCATAGGCAAGTTGAATGATGGAGGCCACCCACTTGGACAGTCTTTGTGATGACACTTGCAGTCCTTTCTTGACAGACGAATAACTTATGAAGAGCTCTGAGAATTTCTGAACTGTATGCTGCACATAGAAGGCCAGAGCCTGTTGGACTTCAAGGCAATGGAAGTTGAGTTACAGGTCTGTAGATGGATTCTACATGAAGGCAGGTAGTATGATACTCTGGTTCAGATGAAAAGCATCAAAAACCTTTTGAAGGAAGGAGATGTCAGGCTGAAGCATCACCTTTTCCCTGTGGAATCAAAGATAAGGTCGGTCCACTCTGAGAGCACAAAGTTCACCTGCCCTTCTTGCAGAGGAGACAGCCACAAAAAAGGCTGTTTTCCATGTTAGCAAACAAATGTCACAGGTAGCCATGGGCTTGAAGTATCTCTTTGACAGTTTGGACAAAACAACCTGCAAATTCCAGGATAGTACCAGAGATGTAACAGGTGGGTGGAGGTTTTCATAACCCTTCAGGAACTTCTTGGTGGTGGTATCCAAGAAGCAAGATGGTCTCCTCTGCATCTGTATATACCAGGAAATTGCTGACTGGTAACATTTGACAGAAGAGAGCGAGAGTCTTTTGTCAGCAAGTGATCCTAGAAGTCCAGAAGGTGGATGGTACTGAAAGTATCAGTGTTGAGATATTGGTCTCAAAGGAAGTTAACAGACTTTTCCCATTTGTAGCAGTAGGACCTTCTAGTCAAAAGCATGTGGGTGGCTTTGATGTTCTGCCTCATGGTTGAAGTAATGATGCTAACAGAGGAGGTTCCATGCTGTAAAGCTTGAGGGTGTGAACACTGGGATATCTCACGGTACCATCTAGGATGGTGAGGAGGTTCAGTCTGGATGGCAACCTCTGAAACTGATCCTTTGACAGTGTCAACAGAGGAGCAAACCATGATTGCCTAGGCCACCATGGAGTGTTCAGAAGAGCTCCGGGTACATCCTGCCAGGATCTTCACCAAAACCCTGATGATGGGGAAAGGGTGGGAAAGCATGTACAACAGGACCTCTCCAATTGAATAGGAATGCATCCCCTAGAGAACCGTTGGCTGTTCTACTCCTAAAGCAAAAGATGAGGCACTGTCTGTTGACTGGGGATACAAAGAAGTCTACCTGAGAAGTGCCCCACATCTTGCAAGATATTCTTCAGAGTACCCATGTGCAGCTTCCACTTGTGGCAGGACACAGGCATGTGACCGAGAAAATTGGCCAGAACATTCTGAGCTCCTGGGAGGTGCTCAGCTATAGAAAATGTCCATCTGTCTAGGCACCAGTCCCATAGTCACAGAAAGGCTGAGGAGAGTCCTGGAATGAGTGCCTCCTTGTTTGTTTATCTAGTAATTACCCTGATGTTATCCATGAAGACCTGAGCTTTATCTGATGCCCTTCTTCAACTGTCAACCATTGGCCTCTGGCCATGAATCTGTCAGTGTGGGCTCCCTGTCTGCTCAAGAAGGCTTCCACTGTTACAGCTATCAACAGTGGTGGAGACAGAAAGGGCATACCCACTGGGACTTTTTGATCATCCTGCCACCATGCCAGGGAATGGGATATTGGTACCATGGTACCATGAGCAGCTATGATGGACAATGTTGAAGACAATGTTGAAGAGGATCAAGGAATCATGTCAGGAGAGATCCCATACAAAGTTTGGTGAGAGGTGTTACTGCAGTCATGGAGGCCATTAGCCTTTAGCCATTAGCATGGAATGCCAAAACCATAAGACCATCATATGGAGTGTCTCTAACCTGTCATCTGAAAGAAAGGCAGCATCTACTCAAGAGTCTAGAAGAACTCTTACAAATTTTATTTCATGAGTCAATGTCAGAGTTCAACTCCCTGCCTGTGGCTTCCTGCCAGCAAGGGAAGGAAGGTGATAGAACTTGCCCAAGAGGAGGAAGAAGTGGGGTGGTGTCCAATACAAACAGTCAAGAAGAAACATGGAGCTGAGCTTAAGTCAAGGTCAAATCTAAAAGGTCCAGAATGCCAAAGGACAGTCCAAAAGGGTCAAGAGAGCCAGAACACAAGGGTTGTGGGCTTGAGTAGAAATTTCCTACAAGCAAACAGCGAGCCATGCCGACCTACTTATATGCAGACAAAAACAGGTGTTACTCATCATTGTTCTGTTTACTCAACCTTGCCCAAACAGCTTCCCACTGAGCTTCTCGTTTCAGTCTACTCTGTGATTGGGAGCTGGGGGGCAAAGGTGAATCTAATTCCTCTAAATCATTGCTGGTCCTCTCTCTCACCGGCACTGGTTGCAGCAACTCAATCTCAGCCTGTCTTTCAGCTGATGGGGGTGTTTTCCAGATAGTTTGGTCTATCACTGGCTCTGTTTCTAGCACAATCAATTGCTCATTGACCTCAGAGCTGTCACCTATCACACTCAGTACCAGATGAGACCTGTCATAGTTGATTATGAAACCGAGATTGTTCAGAAGTTCAGTGGTGGATTTGATTTCTCAAAGTAGGCTCTCTCGTGTGGGTGTGAGTATGAGCCAGTCAATATAAGGAAGGAGGGCAATACCTCATTGATGTAATGCAGCTGCTACTGCTGCCATAATCTTTGTGAACATCCTCAGTGCCGTACTGAGACCGAAAGGGAGAACACAGAACCTGTATGCCTTCCTGTCTACTACAAAGGTGTGGAAATACATGTCCTTTAGAGCCAGAGTAGCAAACCAGTTTCCCTTGTGTAGCAATGGAAAAAGTGGTGAGAGTAACCATTCAAAATCACTTGAGCCTGATATAGTAGTTTACTCCCCTGAGATTAAGGATAGGCCACAGACCTCCATCTTTTTTTGATACCAGAAAATACCAGGAGGAAAAGCTATAGTGTAGTTAAGAGAGGGGGAAAAGGTTCTATGGCCCCTTTCTGAAGTAGTGTGTTGATCTCCTCCATCAAGACTGCTGAAGGGCAAGTTATTCTGATGTGACCAGTGGCGGGAAGCCTTTGAAACTCTATGGCATCCCCTCTGAGAATGATATCGAGAACCCACAAATCCATCATGATAGAGGCTCAAGCAGAGTGGTATTTGTTTAGTCTGTCCCCCAAAGGGACGATCCAGAGATGTTATGGACGGAATGATGGTACTGGCAGGTAAGTAGATGGTATCAACAGTGGTACCTATGGAAGAGGTGATCGAAGAAATGGAATCACCAAAGGCAGAGCAGATGGTAGCAGAGTTTTCCTGAAAACTGTCAAACTCAGTGCTTAGAGACCTCAGGTTGATGTTTCTTATATTGAGAAGGCTGTTTGTACAAGGATGAGTAAGGTGCAATCTGAGATGGTCTTTGCTGTCTCAATGAGGTTGGACTGTAGGTATAACATAACTGTTGGAAGAAGCAGTATCAGTACCAGTATCAAGAGAAATAGTGTTGAGGCTGGAAGCCATATTTTTGAGCAGTGGTTCTTATTTTCTGGGCATGCTCCAGTTTCTCATCAGTCACTGCACTGAAGAGACCAGCCTCTTCATCAAACAGTAAGTCCTCAGCAGTAGATTTGGTTTGTTGAGAAAGACCAGAAGAATGAAGCCATGCATGACAGCATAAAGAGACAGCTGCTGCCAAGGCCTTTCTGCTACAGTTGGCAACATGACAGGCCAATGTGATCTGTTGGGAGGCCAATTGATGAGCCTCATCGTATAAGATAGAGACTATTCATCTATCATCTTCATGCAGGTGTTCCAGGTATGATCTCACATTGTTCCATATGAACTGCTGATACACTCCCATAAAGTATGAATAGTTTGCAATCCTGAGAAGGAGGGCAGAATTAGAATAAAACTTTCTGCCCATGGCATCAAGCTTTTCCACTTCTCTCTCAGCCAGAATGGAATGAAGTCTTCGTGAGGTCTTGGACTGAGCTGTGTTGACAATAATGGAGTTGGGCTGGAGAAGTCAATCAGCTCCTTTATCAACTACTTTGTAGAGGGAATCAAGCTTTTTAGAGGTAGATGATATGGAGAGCGAGACTTCCTTTTTCATAACATGGACCAGATGCCACAGAAGAAGAAGAAAAGCTGGAATTGGTGCTTGGTCCTGGAGCTGTTGGAAGATTGGATCCTCAGTATTCTCCCTCTAATATTCTACTTGCAATTTAAGGGACCTGGCCATTTGAAGCATCTGGTACGTGAACAAGCAAACATCATCAGTTGGTGAGATGGGGTTGCACTCAGCAATCCAGTCTTCAGTAGGAACATGCATAAGGGCCCGAGTATGATTCTTATGAAGAGGCTGAAAAGTCAGAAGACAAAGGGGAGAGCTGTCAGGTTGTCCCATGAGGAGCCTCAGTCAGGACAGAGACAGTCTGTTTAGCAGTATGCTCTGTCTCCACTACCAGTACCAACTCCAGTCATGGTGGCTGTGGCTCATTGAAGCTATTGGGACCTCATGTCAGTGTCTCTTTCATGGAGGAGACCGAGATAATGAAGAGCAGAAGGACTGATGAGATGAGTATCTGCCCAGGTGTAGGAAATAGTAATGCTCATCATAATGGTACCTCCTGTGCCCATTAAGGTATCAGCTATAGAACACTTCTGAGGAGGGAGTGAAATCAGTGGAATCATAGGGCGAATATTGTGAATAAGAGTATGACCTTATGATGTTGATGAGGGGACCAGTATTGATGCATCTCTTCTCTTAGGGTCCTACATTCCTCTCTTGAGGTTTGTCTATGAAGAAAAGGTTTGGCTGGGTTACTCTTCAAGGCCAAGGAGAAGGAGGCAAAGGGAGACATGATACGTCTATAACTCACATGCTGTGCTATGGGAGAGTGAGACCTAGATTGGCCTGTTTGAGGTTCCATCTCCTGTTCTTACATGGAACCAGACGGAGAACAGTCCTTTGTGAGGGTTGGTTGTCAGTATGGAGAGGAATCTATAATCTCGCCATCTGAAGCAGCTCTCAACTCCACAAGGCCTGGTGAGTGTAAAGGACCCTGCAAAGCTGAAGGCGAGACAGTCACCAAAACAGGAACAGGTATGTCTTAGGAAGACTAGTGCAACTCAATTGGTTCTATGGGTTCTTCTACTAGGAGGGGCTGCTGAGGACGATCCTCACAGTATGATGTCAAGAGGAACCATTCTTGGCCTTCTCCTGCTGCTGCTTCTTAGACAGGGCATGTTCAACCAATTTCCCTGGAGTGGAAGGGACCCAAGATCTATCTTTAAGAGGCTGATCCCACTTTCTTTGCTCAGAACAAGTTGTTCTCGGTACCAAGGATTGTCAAGATGGAGCAGGAGGCGCTGAAGCTGGAGTCAATGAAGGTCTCTCTAGTCGAGAATCGGCTGATGTTGAAGGCTGAGCAGCAGACTTGGTTGAAGTGGATGCCAAATATGGTTTGGCAGACAGTCTACCACTTGTTTTAGACACCATCATCAAGGTGGTACAGAGAGGCCGTATCAGAGACACTCAGGACCCTCTCCCAGAGCAGGGCCTTAAGTCTGGCCACTCTGTTATGCCTCATCTGTGGGGTAAACAGTTGACAATGAGAGCAAGAGCCCATCTTATGTTCTTCCCTGAGGTAAAGGAGACACTTGGAGTGGCCGTCCTTATCTGGGATCTTACCCCTACAGTATGGACAGCACTTGAAGATTGCTAATGATGCCATAAACAGAAGATGAAATCAGAATCCATGAAAACAGTCCTTTAGTTGAAGAAAATACCCAAGTAGTAGATGAAGCCAAAATGCTGAGAGAAGTTAAAAACTGTAGACAAAGAACTAAGTCAAGAGAACCATTAGTGGAAAACTTAAAGCTGAAAGAAGGCTCCTAATGGCGCTGCTGCCATGGTGGAAAAAAAGGAACTGGTGGTTTAGGCAGGAAGGTGGCCTATATAGCTGCTGGGGATGGGGGCAGAGTTCCCACCCAAACACTTGCTATCAAGCTCTAGAAGGTTCCGAACAGTGCACCACACAGGTGCAGATGGCCCATTTGTGTGAGCCACAGAGACCACAAAGAAGAAGAACAGGTTGCTTACCTGTAACTGTGGTTCTTCAAGTGGTCATCTGTGAACTCACACAATTGGCTATATCGCGCAAGCACGAAATACCCAATTGTGTGAGTCACAGAGACCACAAAGAAGAACCATAAATATAGCATCCCTAACAGGTGACTATCCAACTTCTATTTTAAAATCTTCAATGATTGATGCAACTCTTTTGTTGCAACAACAAAAAAATACATTTATATCAAAGTTTTCTTCTTCCTGAATTTGTGCGGTGTTCCCTCCACTAGCCTAGAACACTTGCTATCAAACAGAAGAGTTAAGCTCTTTATCATGCTAATTTTCTATGATACTGTTGTTGTTGCTGCTGCTGTTGTTCTTGATGCTCTTGTTGTTTTTGTGTGCTTTCAAGTCATTTCTGACTTATGGCAACCCTAAGGTGATGCTATTGTGCAATTTTCTTGGCAAGATTTGTTCAGAGGATTTGAATCCCCAGTCAGCCACGGAAACCCACTGGATGACCTTTGACAAGACACAGTCTTTCAGCTAAGAGGAACACACACACACAAAAAAACCCTCTCTGAACAAATCATGCCAAGGAAACTGTCATGTCGGCATTCCTCATGACATGAATTGTAATAATGATGGCTTAGTAAATAGGTTGATCTTTACAAGTATACTGTAGAGATCATATGTAGGCAGTGTACGTACGCAGAGAATGTAGATCCTTGGAGGTTATTATGTAGTGCTAAGTAATGCCCTATTGCATATGAAACTGTGTAGCTGTGAAATCATATGTTGATCTTGTGTCTTGCTTTATTGAATATAGATATAATAGCACATGTATACTGATTGCATAGAAATAAATAATTACTCTTCTGTTATTGTAGTAGGCACTGCTATATATTGAGCAGGCATAATTAGCACTTGATATTAATCTTGTTGAATGGGGATAGTATATACCTTGATAAGCTGGGAAAACTGAAGATAATAAAGAGAGCAGTTCCTTGGGGCCAAATGCCCAACCTGGCCTTTGAAGGTTGTTTTATGGTCTAGCTTAAAAACAGTGAGGGCTGAGGGAGAATTGGATACGATTGGGATCAAAGAGGAACATGAGGATGGGCTGAGAGAATTAGCATTAGCCAGGCAGGAAAGGGGGGGTAATAAATAAGAGAGCAAATGGGGGGCAGAGGATGATGGGTTTGGACAACATCAGAAACCTGTTGAATTAACGAAATATGTAAATTCAACCAATCAATGTAAGGTATGCTGAATAATTATTGCTTGGACCTATTTATTCTTTGTTTGGAGAATGCTAGTCAGTTTCTGCCTCTTTTAGTAATGTTGGATTCAATCTGTACTTCCAATAAAAGAACATTTCTGTCTACGTCTGTTTCCACATTTCTGAGTGTTCCCCATGGAGATGGCTTAGAACCATACATGACAAAAACCCTGTGATAGGTTTGCCTTGAAGGCACACAACAATATTCAGTTATGTTAGTTGAAATCTTAAGCCTCAAATAGTACAGCCCAGGCACAGATCTACTGCCATAGTAAGAATTAAGGGGAAGCTGGCTACCAGCTACTACTAGCATGCCATTATAACATTCAATGTAGTGTGGGTGTTACTGTACATTACCATGGATATTCCAGGAATCTATGCTTGTTCAGCAGTCTTCTGTTTTGTTTTTCTCTTTGTTACTTTACAACGTCTTTTTCAAAACTAACCTAATGAAGACTTCAATATGCATGCTGTATGTATGGCACCCTGGGTGAGGACCCCCAGATATCATTTTGATATCATCTAATTCGGCCTTAGCTGGACTGGTTTTCAGTTACCGCACACCACTTGTTTGCGAAGTTCTCCAAACAAGCACGGACTTGAGTGCAGCTGCTAATGGTTTTACATTCCAGACTCTTTTGAGGCCAGCAACCCCAGCCTCACCCGCAGCTTCAGGGAACTTCCAGCCGTAAACCTCACAATAGCCTTGCGGCTTTCAGCCGAGCTACTCTTTTATGTTGGGCCATCAACGTCCCGGCCACGCTATTGTCATCAAGAGCAAATCCAATCATGTTAAACCTGACCTTTCCAAATCCTTTGTCTAGCACCAAAACTCCTTTTGTTCTCACCTGGCTTGCCATAGCCGGTAGGCATAAACTCTCCTATAAAAACCCCACATTTCCAAATGGTCTTCGGACTACTTTGGACTTCCATCCCATCTTGCTACTGGTTGTCTAAGGAACTCCCCTCAGCTCCTCACGCTGAGCTTTCTTCCCCGGATCCCACTTCTCTCCAGGACTACGAGACCAGGTCGTATTGCGTACCCTCTGCAACTCCCGTTTCTGTTTCCAAGCTAGTTAGTTTGAGTCTTGTCTTTCATGTTCTTGTCTTTAATAAAGAATTGTCAGTTATTTGGAAAAAAAACCTTGTCTAGCCACTCTCTGACCCGCAGCTGTATACATTGGGTTAAAGATCTCGTTTAGTTACCCTGCCTCTCGCTTGTTAAGAGAGTGCTCCAGCTAATTTTCCCCATCTTGTATTTTAATTGGCAATCTGGGCGCCCCTCCCAGGATCCCCCAAAACACAGGGTAACATGCATACTTCACAAGGAACCAATGTAATAAATCTCAGGACATTTTTCCATGTAATTTATAAGTAGACAACTACATAGAGGCAGGGACCAATTTTTCTCCCCTACCTCCCATAGGGCTTCACACATCACAGCATGCCAAAATACCTCTGTTTCTGTCCTTTACTCTTCCAAATGGTTTGCCTATAGTTTATTCTGAACTGTTTCAAGAGTTCATCAGTCATTCAGTGATGTTTTTCTTTCTTTTTGGCTACAGATAGAGTCTTTTTGTGTTCTTCCTCAGCAATGATTTTTGTTCCACAGTTCTTCTGGTTCCTAGTCAGTTGGGTTTAGAAATGCAAATCTGTTCTTTTCCTGATCTTCTCCATTTTCTTTCTCTGATTAGATAGCCTATTTGATTCTTATACTGGCAATCAGGTGATGTCTATATCTATAGCTGTCTTTTTGGTTGCCTGAAGATTGTGTTTGCAGTGAATAAACTGTTGGCCTCATTTAATTTGCCTGGCCAAATTCTCCAACAGTATTGGTTCCTGTCTGTTCCCTGCTTTTGCATTCCAATCATGTCTTCCTAGATGGCAGCACATATATTTTTAGTTTCTTCCTCTTCTTCCACTGTAGTTGGAGCATAAACTTGCATTATGGTTATATTGACGTTTTCCTATGAAGTTTTATTGATTTAATGAAGCCCCTTTATTACTTTTATATTTCCAACATAATTTTTTGGAACCTTTATACATTTTAGAGAGTTTCTCAGGGGTTAAATACCACTTTGTAAAGGTTTTAAGAGAGCATTCCACCCTACACTGTTATAGTGGTATTATTTCATGTTCAACATCCTGTGGAATTCTGGGGTTTGTAGTTTACTAAGGCCAAAGAGTTCTCTGGCTGAGAATTCTAAATGCCCCTCCCTAAATTGCCCAGGATTCCAAAGGATATTGAAAGTGGAATAATAGCACTATAACAGTGTAGCGCAGAAAGGCCCTAAGGTCAAAAACTCAAGGTACATTTCACATCCCAGGAACACATTCTTTCCCATTGTTCCAAACGTATCTTGTGACCCACATTTAGTCCCCACTTAATAAAAAAAAAATCTTTTAAGTGCCTTCCTTTCCATTTCTAATGTCACTAACCATTTATACATTTTTGCAATGCATCTTCTAAACATAAGGATTTTTCAAGGTCAGAGGTTTCTCTTTCAAAACCACATATTTTTTTTCCATTTTAAAACTCTCTGTTGGAAACCAACAGATCCCTCTTGCTTCAGTTGTTCTGCCATTTACATTTTCATTTGATCTGTATCTTTTAAAAGCATATCTTTATATCTCAACCGATTTAAGTTTGAACACTATTTCTCTTATAAATAAAACCTCATGTGGTGAATCCCATAAAGACATCTTTCGCAATTTGCGGAAATCACTATTCAGGTGCAAACCAAGCTGCTGTTGTACCCCTGCTTGCTGCTTCCAGAGTACCTCATTGATTTGTTTGCATTCAGAGCACTAAAACTAACCAGTGGGATCCTCTTGAGCATGAATATTAGCTGGGTAGAATTCTTTTAATGTGCAAGAATCCACTCTTGCTGGTTGTCATAACCAAACAGTGAATTAGATATATAACATGATAGAATCCTAACTTAGAATCTTCAAAAAAGAGCATATTTATTTTTACAGATAGATATTTACCCTTTCTTCTTTCAAGCAAGCTAAAGACCATATTATTCTAATCATCCTTTACATTTAATTATAAAAAAAATGACAACATATGGTTGTTTACAGAGATCTAATTAGCACATTTACCTAAACAGGCTCTCATGTTTTAAACTATTAGAATCGAAATGCAAATTGTAATGCCTGCAAGCAAATTAAGAGGAAAAAAATTCTACTTAACTGCCTGCAGGCACTTGAATCCTCCTCCTAACTATCTTTCACCCTCCCCTTTGGCATGGTTGAAAAACATATTGAATAAAGATGACATTACTGTCAAACAAGCTCCCTGTTTACTGATGAGGCATATTCCACTCCTATGAACATATTTCATCATCAAGGCATGAGCTAATCATGACATTTTAATAGGAGAAGAGCATCTGCTTTTGAGTCTACAGAGAAATCTCAATCAAACAGACAGCAAAGCACCCCCACCTGGGAAATGTTTGCAGCATTGGCATGCTACTGATCACTGGCTGGGTCTAAGCAGCAATTCTTGAGGCATGAGGGTGAAGTTGTTGGATATATGAATTTTTCAGCTAACACTCACACTGTCAACTCCACAAGCAGAGCTTATTTCTCAGGGCACTGGCAGGGTTGGAATCAGGAGCCAATCATTTGTCATCATCCCATTCACCCAGTCTCTCAACCCTGACTAAGATCTTTTCTATTAGCATGATAAAAAAAATGCCCTGACTAAGACCTTTTCTATTAGCATGATAAAAAAATGGGGAGAAAAAATTAGTTACCAAGCAACTGTTATCCTGCTACTTCCAGTCAACCATGAAGTAATAAAGCATGTGGGTGGCAGCTTAACAAGTACATATGGAATTTCCTCATCCTCTCTGTTCATTAGTAAGTCTAAAGCAGTACCTTAAAATAATGAGAATTGGGAATAACCAAAAGAAAGTCCATTCTCCTTCCATGAGTTCATACCTAAATATATTCAAGTTCTTAATTAGTAACTTATAATTAAAGATTTTAAATGTTTTCTAGATTATAGGAAAATATGGAGCAATAAAGTTGGTTTGTTGTAACCAAGATATTACCAAACAACAGGGGTTTATTCTTTTGTTCCAGAATAAAAGAAACACACCATAAAGATTTTTGACAAGTATGTGAAGTATGTTGTTTATAATGTAATCCTACACATATCTTCTCAATAGTAGGTCCCACTGAATTCAGCAGGCATTCTTCCCAGGTATTTTGGTATAGAATTTCTGCTTATTCATTTTCTAGATTAATATATTGCATGGACCATCCACAGAAGTTCAGAATAATAAGCAAGGGTTTATAGTTTTAAATATAAAAAAGACATACAATTAAAATATGTTAAAATAGATTTTAAAAGCAAGATTTCAAAATAACCCCTTGATTTTAGCTGCTGTGTCAGAAATCATTCTTTAAGATGTGGTTCCATGGAGTCGGCCAAAGGAAATACCGTCACTCCAAAATCTTCCTCCTCCTTGTCTTGTGTGATCTAGATACGATCAGTAGATATGCTGCCTTAACTGCCTTTCTTGGCAGTTCAGCCTGAAGTACAGCAGGGCTCATTATTTTTAATTAACTATGAAAAAAAATTCTGCACAGTTGCCAATAACATTATTTATTAGCACTATACATTTTAAAAGTCTTAAAAGTAGAAGCCTTAAGCTGGAACTTGCAAGTGATGAACTGCAGTCTTTTGAAAAACCTTTACTTTTTTACGTTGGTTCCTGGACATGTGTTGTTTATGGTGAGAAACATGGATTTTCCCTGAGATTGTTATGCTTTTGGAATAAATGTAAAATAGCCAGTTTTGCTTTGTTCTTTAAAATATCTGTTAGGTAGAGTCCAATGAATATTGAGAACTATTGTCTCTGTCATAACTGTATTGGGGAAAATCAATTCTGCTGGGGTAGAAGCTCCACAATAGGGTTACAAATTTCTCACTTCCTCAATAAACAAGGGTCAGGTCTGGAATGGAATGGAGACAAACAGCACCATGATACTGTTATCCCAACCACGTGTGAGGTCCTATAGTAGTACCTACAAATCAGTATAAAAATGGGGAATTAATTGGTTCTAATTAAGAGTGCTACAAGAGGTGGGGTAACTAGCAAGACCTTTTAACCAATGTCTACTGGGTCCTTGCAAGAAAACCAGCCAGAGAGGCAAAAGTAAACTAAAAATGTGTTTTGTTTTTTTTCTTGAGGGGAATTCAATCATAAACGCATACAAGATTCAAACAATCACACAGGCATGCATATAAGAGCTAACTAAAGGAGAGGAAGCAAATTTGGATAAAGACTTAGGTTATAATTACCAATCCAGAAGATAAGTGAAGAAACAGTAAAGTGGCTTAGACTTGCATCTAAAGCCAGCAGAAGTTGGAATTAAGAGCAACATAGTGGCATCCAGCAAGTGAAGATACTGGCAAGGGCTGCAAAATCTTCAGGGTTTAAATCTTCTTTCTGTGCTTTGAAGTGGAGCTTTCTGGCAAAGCTCAAACACTGTCCCATGGAACCAATTGACAGGAAATTGTTTTGATGGAACTCTGAACTTTTGGAATTTGGACTAACAAGAGAGGCATTTGCATGGGAATGCAAGGGTTGATGGTCCCTAGTTGCAACTACCTTCTGTTCCCACTTCGATGTGAAAGCTTGTACAGAGATGGCTTTCTGGTCAAACAAACAATGGAGGGTCTTGGGGTTGGGAGAGATGGCTGGCATGAATTGATGGTCCTAATGTATGAGGGGAGTATGTTGATGATCTTGGTATGTAGGTGATGAATGGATGTATGACAGCTCTGCATCTGGGACAGGATCTGGGGTCAGGAAGAACTCATACGTGGGAGGACAAGGTGCTTAAGACACTCAATGTTCTGTTGGGAATCTTCCTGCTTCATGAGACATCACTGTCAAAGCCAGCAGTGATCCTCTTGTATTTGGAATTTCCATTGATTTCCTGCCTCTGATCTCACTGCATCTAGGAGGGGGGTTGCTGGCCTATGTGGCTGACCATTTATTGTCTTCTTATTCCAGCTCGATTACTTGATCATGAAGCAGGGCCAGTTTAACGGCAGCCGATTCCCATATTAATGTCCATTAAATCATAATTCACCAATTATTAACTAAACACTAAAATAACTAACTAAACTAAACATTAACTAAACACTAAAATAGTCACTTCCAACATTTATCTATTTGTGGATAATGGGCCAAATCTAGAATAACTTAGTTGCACTAAATTCATATTGAAATCAGTTGGATTTAAGTTAGCAATGATTATCTTTCCCATAAACTTCCAATAGGATCTAAGAGTAAATAATTCACTTCTGAGTAAAAATGCATAGGCTAGCACACTAAATTACTTGTTTCTAGATCCTGTTGCCATTATTAACTTATTCATAACTTGTTGCCATTACAGTCTTATTATGAATACTCAAGCCCTATTTCACTTTATGAGCTGTATGAGATTTACTTTCTGCTAGGTACATACATCTCTAGTGATTTTCAAATAGGCCTTTGAAAAGGCAATCACAGTCCATTTGTGTCATCATCTGCTAACAATTTCTACATTTGCCAGGCAGAAAAACATGACATAGAGAGCAGAGAAGAGTAAATCACTTTATTATGATTTAGGTGAACAAACTTGAGTCCAGTCACAAACTCTCTCAATGCACTTTGCCCAGAACTGGAGAAAGTTACTTTTTTACTACAACTCCCATGATCCCCATGCCAGCATGGCAACAACAGCCTGCTAGTTAAACAACTTGTTGTAACTGTTATGAAATAACATACATGAAGTACCTGGTGCTAGATGCAATGGTACAACAGGAGTCAGTGTCCATGAGGGCAGGGATATTTCTTGTTATCCCTACATGACAGACAAAACATGTAGACCTCTAGAGAACCAAAACATGAATAGCACATCTCCAAACAGAAAAATACGGCAGCCAGTGAGCCCTTGGATTCTCACAAATATGTAGCTCCATGGGCTTTAGGATTGTGCTTCTACAGTTTATTTAAGAGAAAGTTCCTGAACTGGCCTGGTCCAATAAAACAACCACAGTTAGCCATCCATATCCATTGATTCAACCATCCATGGCTTGAAAATATTAAACAAAAATCCAAAAAGCAGGCCTTGATTTTATATATGAGATGCTATTTTACTATGCTATTGTGTATAATGAGACTTGACCATTCATGGATTTTGTTATACTGTTACCCTGTATTTAGGGGTGCTGGAAAGGACACCCAAATATCCAAATATTAACACAGATGGGAAATTAACTGGAGCTCACTTGCTGGTTAGCCAAGAGGTAGGGTAACTATAGCGGGGGTCTTCTGCCCTATGTTTACAGAGTCAGGTCAATGAGCCATGCAATTTACAAAATAAACCAGTTAATGTTTTATTGAAAAGCAACATATAAGACAAACAAACACACCACTAACTAAATAAGAAGTAGGAGAGGGAAATGACTTTTAGGAATAAATATACGACACCTGATCAGTAGTCCTGGACAGCTGAAGGAAATGAGGCTTAGTAGATTCCTTGGGAGCTCGCTATACAACTGTCAGCAAAGCGGGATGGAATTCAAAATGCGGCTCCCTCAACTATCAGAATGAGGGGTTTTTATAACAGAAATTGTGCCTGAGATTCCTGTCATAAACTTTAAGAACAAAGTTAGCTTTGAAATGCACCAAAAGGCTTAGAAGTGGATCAACATCCTTGGCAGATCAATCAGATGGCCCAAGTGTCAGTCGGTGGGCACCTTATTTATGGTCTTGTTATTCATGGATGCAAATCTTCACCTTGTGAGGTGAAGGAAGTAGATCCTCAGAACAGCAATCAAGGCTTTTAAGTGCCTGCCTGAAATCCTGTCATAAAACGGCTGCAGCCCTGTCTTGTGTCCTGGAGACCATTTCTACAAATGCATACGCCAGGGTGCCATGGAAAGGTCAAATTATTTGATATCACAAAGGGATATCCAGTACCATCAAAGTTTATGCTTAAATCACAGTTACAATACCTGTTGGGTGGGTCCTGGAACCAAATCCAAGTGGATACCGAGGGCTCACTGTATTATTGTTGGGAAATTTAAAAAAATAACATCTGGCGTTCCCAGGTGATTTTAATGAATGCAGCTGAATCCTTCTTGCCAACTGATATTCACAATTAAGCTTTTAAAAGTAACTGACAAAAGTTAATGGCATGTCTGTCAGTGTAACTGTTCACACACAATTCATTAGTCTGACAAAAGAACAGAAATAAACAGTAAAAAAAGTCCAACAAATCTATATTTCATTGCCTTTTTTCTTTATGCAAACATATTTTCAGTAACTGCACTGCCATTTGTTACTATTTTATGATTTTAAGACAAATATTTGGGTTTGAGGACATGAATGGCATTCAAATACACAATTATAATCTGCCTGTTTGAAGGACAACTGATTCCATCAGAAATGAAATTGATTTATTTATTTATTTTTGGTCACAATTCCTGAAAACATTTACATTAACAACAGTAAGATATACAAATAGCTCTCCAGTGCAGCACTGGAGCCACTGACAGTGACTTCAAAGCTCCTCTAATCTAGGCAACTAATTTTCATACTATGAAAAGTATTCTAATTATGCGTATTATTCATTTTACAATAACTACTCATCTGATAAGAACTAACAGCGTAATGTTTAGAGTGCTGGACTTACAAAGAAATATAAGTATTATCCTTATTTGGGCATGGAATTTAACAAGTGATCATGCATTATCACCATCTCTCAGAAATTCTATCTTACATGGTTTTTATGGAGATTAATAGCAAACAGAACCCTTGTAAAATTGCCATGTACATTCCTGGTGCTGTAAACAACAACTACAGCCTTTCATCGTGCAAAGGCCCTTCTAACATCACTACATACTCATCAGATCACTACAGTATTTTCTTTTGCCACCAGTTTTATTACTGATGGCAAAAAGGTACACATCCATAAAAATATCACAGTAAGCCCACCTTGTATCTTACACCTTTTACATGTTCCCTTCATTTCTATCTATGGATAGTTGCTTTCTGCATTCCACTGTTTGCTTCTCCCATGTTCAGTTCCCTCCTTGTCTCATCTTGGGCCAAAACTTCTTGCTCTTTTGTACCTTTTGTACCTTTATGACTACTTCTTCAGCTGCTTGCATTCTCCTGCTGCACCCCTGCTTTCTCATTCCTTGCCTCACCTTACCTCTTTGCCATACCTGCAACCCTTGCTTCCTTGCACTCTATCACTTGCATGTCTTACTCACCCTTCTCTCCTTCCCCTTCTTTTCCCCTAAATTCATGCTCCCACAACCTTTTTCTCTTGCACTTAATGACATCTCCCTTGCTTCTCTTGCTTTTCCTCTCTTTCCCTTGTAGCCAATGCTGCACCTCCAACTCTCTCTTAATCCCCCTGGCTTCAATTGATGCTGCTTCCTTCCCACACTCCAAAGAAGTACAGGCTGCACAAAGCTGTCAGTGCTGCTTTAGACAGAGGGCAGACAAGCAGGCACGCAGATAAATGCATTGGTACCACCCACTGCTGCAAGACAAACAAAAGGAGCAGAAAGAAATAAAGTAAGGTGAGGTGAGTTGGTAGCAGGAGCAGCAGTAAAGGGGGATGCAAAGTGAAGTGAATATGGTAATATGAGGGTGGATCTGGGGTTAGGTAAAACCCTGAAGTGAACAGGCCAGAACAGGCCATTTTTAAAAAGAGACCAGGGTTCCAGGCTATTTTTTAGGTTATAGAAATGGATACTAAAAGGTGATCTCTGTAGAATTTTTCTAGCATGTTGTATCACTCCTATCTTAACCTCTGCCACTGCTGAATTTGGTTACTGTGGTGACCTAGAAAGTTTGGTGTTCTGGGCTGATTTCCACCATACAGAATGAGTAAAAGAAAGTAATTTCTGTGGAATGTTTGTGCCTCGGTCATCTCTCCTAACTAGCCTTGTACAGCTGCTGGGTTTGGTGGGCATGGTTTCCCCAAAAAGCTGGTGTTTCCAGCTGATTTCCAGAATCTGAATGTTTTGCCTGGCATGGTATGAGAAGATGGTTCCTGTGGAATTTTTGTGGCTATTTGCATCACTTCCATGTAGTCTTCTGAATCTGGTGAATTTGGTAAGCATGACCTACTCAGAACGTGCCATTCTGGATCAATTTATTCTGTTTCAGAGGGTTCAGAGGGCATTAAGATATAATATCAGAAATGCTTCTGTTCTAAAATATTGCCTCCAATAATGTTCAACAATGTTTCAATAATGTTCAATAACGCCGTAATCACTAAAAGTCAACATGGATTTCTCAGAAATAAGTCATGCCAGACTAATCTTATCTCTTTTTATGGTAGGGTTACAAGCTTGATAGATGAAGGGAATGCTGTAGATGTAGCATATCTTCACTTCAGTAAGGCCTTTGACAAAGTTCCCATGACATTCTTCAAAAGAAGCTAGTAAAATGTGAGCTGGACAGGGCTACTGTTAGGTGGATTTGTAATTGGTTGACCAACCGAACCCAAAGGGTGCTCACCAATGGCTGCTTTTCATCCTGGAGAGAAGTGACTAGAGGAGTGCCACTAAGTTCTAAGTTTATATGGGGTGGAAAAAAGCCAAGGGTGAAAATGAAAATAATGGAAGATGTTAAAGAAAGTGGAGGTTTTGCATTACCAAATTTAAAACTATATTATTATGCCTGTTGCTTACGTTGGGTACAAGACTGGATCAAATTAGAAAATATTAAACTATTAAATATAGAAGGAGATGGGCTTGGGCTAGGTTGGCATTACTATTTATGGTACAATAAAGGGAAAAGTAATAAAGAGTTTAACTGTCATTATCTAAGAAAAGCATTATTAAAGATATGGAGAAAATATGTTATAAGAGGCTGTATGAAAACTCCAAACTAGGTTTTCCCCCCTGAAGCTTTTTATAAGAAAGAAAATATCTTATATATTTGAAGATATGATGGAAAGACAACAAGAACAGATTAAAATTAAATCTCAACAAGAAATGAATGAATCTGGTATAAAATGTAATTGGCTCTTATACAGGCAACTTAGAGAAAAATTAAGAAGTGACATTAAACTCAATGAATATCAAACAAGAGAAGAGGAATTAAATGCAATATTATATTCAGGAAAAACCAAAGCTATGTCCTCTGTCTATAAGGTTCTATTAAAATGGTATACAGAAGAAGAAACTATTAAACCATCAATGTTAATATGGGCCCAAAATTTCTCTCATTCAATCTTGATGGAGCAATGGGAGAAAATTTGGCTAAAAACGATAAAGTATACTGCATGCCAAGATATCAGGGAAAATCTGTATAAGATGTATTTACGGTGGTATTTAACTCCCCCAAAAGTGGCGAAAATGACTAACAACTGCTCTAACACACATGGTGGACTTGTAAAATAGTGAAAGAATTTTGGAAGTTGATTCATAAACAAATAGAAAAGATGTTAAATATAAGATTTAGAATGTCTCCAGAAATATATATGCTATCAATGATGGAAGATGACCTAGAAAAAAAAGTGGGCAAACAACTATTCTATATGGTAGCAGCAGCAAGAATGGTTGTAGCACAAAAATGGAAAATGAAAAAGATGCCATCAATAGAAGAGTGGGAAATGAAATTATTTGATATAATCCAAATGGATAAATTAACATGTGTATTGAGAGGGGAGAGTAAAGAAAGTTTTATAAAACAATGGGAAAACACAATCAAGTATTATAAGAATTCATGGAACAATATTAAAATGGTGAACATAGATTTCTGAAAAATACTCAAGGATTAGAGAGTAAAAAAAAAAGATTGTAGGACCAAGGTCGAAGTATGAAAACGAGTAATCAGTTCTAAAGTCGAAGTAGGAAGTACTGCAAAAAAGCAATTCTAATGTGTATACCGGTATATAAGTAAAAAAGAGTTGAGATAAATTAGAATGTTAAGAAAAGATTAACGCGAAAGCAATATGTACATTTTTTATACCTTTTATGCTTTGTATGTTTTGTCTTTTTTTGTTAAATATTTGTATATTTGTAATGTTTTCTTCTTTTTCTTTGTTTACGTGTATTTTAAACAATAAAGCTTTTTTTTAAAAAAAAGAAAACCAGTGTCAATGGAAGTTTCACTTGAAATGCCAATAGCAATCTTTACACAGACTGATGGGAAGGGAAAGCTTTGACACCCTCCACAGGCTTCTCCAGCAGCCGCTTCATACATAGTAATCCCTTTTTCCCATTTATTTTAGCTCTTGGTTTGCCAAGAAGGGAACCTAACAAGAACGATGTCATTCACTCCCACTTACTGTTGTTTCTGAGTTTTTTAAAAAGATATAGGACGGAAGGTGCATAATGTTTTTAAAATTTGAATTGTATTGCATAGATATCTTTAAATTTTTCTTTTTCAACCGAGTTAACAAGAATTGTTTGTTCCCTTTTATAATATTTGAGCTCAGGGTCAGTCAATGATACTGCCTGGCAACAGGTTTTGCACAAATAAAAGGAAGAAAAAGAAAATTATAAAGCAAACTGTGGAAACTCATATTCTCATAAATTTTAAACAAGAACAGTAACAAACACATATGTATATAAAACAAGGAATTATCATGTCCGCAAGTACATTTTTAGGTAAATTGCTATTTTTATCACATGTTACTTTCAGAATACAATGTCCCTGAAGTTGACTAGATGACAGTGAGGGGAATGTGCTTAGCAGGGTGTCTGATGAGAAAATGGTTGCTTCTTCAGTGGTAACATTTGGCAAGTTGAAATCATCAAATACTGCTCTTTACTTCTCACTGCATATGGAGGGAAGCAGTAACTCTCTGGAGACAGTTACAGTGTCTATAGAGCTATATGTGTGGGGACAGCAAGAACATTCCCTCTTATTTAATAAAACTTCCACTTCTATACTGCCCAATGTACATATCTCTAAACATAGGATCTGTATCTGGCATTTTACAAGGTTACAGGCTGCCTGTATATGGGGATCACTGACAGACCCTGGGTATTGTGAGTAGCTGGGGTCAGCGAGTACAATCCCTAACACCCATTTGAACAACCATGTGACATTAGCACAGGGCCAATGTGCATCTGTTCTAAATGCTTGTATTTCATTTTGATGACTAATGCCAGTTTACATCACAAGTGTTCAGAAAAAAAGACAGCTCTTATAGGCTACAATAGTTGCTTGTTTTTAAAAAAAGCACTTTAATTTCCTATCTAGAAAATTAAAACAGCTTGTAAATAATCTATTAACACATTACATCTATTAATTTTAATGAGCTAATACAAGGCAAGGATGATGATGCTAATGGACATATACAAAGTATCAGAAATCTTTTCTTCTGTTCTGAACAGATGGTGTCTTAAAATTTGCCTTTTTTGCCTGTTACAGATTTCAGTTATACTAAAATCACTGCTCTGAGGTCACTACATTAATTTACTGGAGTCCTCAGATTACATATAAAGACTTACATATAAACATTTCATATAAAGGTACGTTAGACGGGGCATGATCAATCATGAAATAATGACACCAGGCACAGAAAACTGGGTTGAATAAGGGCCACTTTATTTGACTTAACCTATTTAAGTTGTGCTGGCTTGGAAACAGGGCAAGACGGGGAAGCAATGTGATGCAGGTCCAGCTCAGGTGTCAGTTGTTTCCTGGTCCAGCTTAACTGGAAGGTAATGCAGGGACTCCCACCCAAACTACATGGCCCTAGAAGTGGGAGCCTGAATCTCAGGTTATCCTCAAGGGATAGATTCCTTCCATACTCCCTGAGACAGAGCTCAAAAAGGGGCGGGGGTTCTCCGGAGCCCTACCCTACACCAAAAAGGTGCCAAAAGGTGATCACTGAAATCTTAAGCAATCCCCTCACTACCTGCAAAGAGGAAGCCTAGTTAAGGACACCACCCAAAGCCAGTTGTGCAAGTCCCACAAATGCATATGGGATAAGGAAAAAAAAATCAGGCTTAATAGCTTCCAGCCCCACCATCATCAGCGATGATTGTCATATAGGTCCAGGTAAGCATTTCTTGTATCGGGAAATTAGAAAAAACGTTTAGTATATGTACTCCCATTGCTTTCAGTGGGAGTTTTGCAAAAGAACTTCCAGATGGATTATACACTTTTTTTGTCCTTGTTGTATATTCCCAGAAGACTTTGGAGGTCTATCATATAAGGTCAATGACAACACTGATTTTTAAGGTGGTCGTTCATACATCAGAAAAAAAAGGGCAAGAGAGCTTATAAATTTGCATTCAATATGACAAGTTTAGCTTGGTGAAGAATGAATTGAAGAGTGACACGACTGTACTGGATAAATACTTCAAGGGCTGTACTCTATAAATACTTAAGGGTTGTCACAGAGAGGAGGGGAGCAGAAGGTTCTCTGCTGCCCTGGAGGGTAGAGAAAGGTCTAATGATTTTAAATTACAGAGGAATAGATTTTGATTGACTGTCAGAAGGAACTTTTTGACATAAGAGTGGTTTGACAATGGAACCAATTGCCTAGAGATGTGGAGGAGTTTCTCTCTTTGGATATCTTCAAAAATAGTCTGGACAGCTACCTGCTGGGGATGCTTTAGCTGGAGAATCTTGCATTGAACAGGGGCTTGGACTTGATGGCCCATGAGGCCCCTTCCAGCTCTATGAGCCTATGATTCTAATTTCTTTCAAGGTTGTCTAATGCCTTGATGAAAGAAATTACAGTAGCCCCTTCACATTCATGAGGGTTTGGGGCACAATGGAAAAGTGGAAAGTGGAAAAACCATGAATCAACCCCCTCTTCTCCTCTCATTCTTCTCTGGAGCTTCCCCCTTCCGTTCCTTTGCCTCTGGTTCTGGGGTTGGGGGTTGGGGTGGAGGAAAAAAACAACAACCTAAAAGACTTATCAGTACTTTCCCCTCGGACAGAGAAGAGGGAAGTTCTGGACCTCTAATTACTTCTAATTACTTCTGGTGGCCATCTTGAGAAAGGAGCATCTGATCAATCAGCAACCAATGCACAGCAGAATGTACAACCACATGCCAAAGAGGCCACACCTTCAGTAGTGGGAGGGGCTTTGCTCACCCAAAAGGAGAAGAAATGTCAATTTTAAATAGCCTGAACTGAGGCATGCAAGGGATTGGAGGAGGAAAATGGTGGGGAGGCAAGCACATGCTTCACGAATAGGAGGGAGGACTGTACCGTCATTTTTTTTTTTTAAAAAAAAGGTCTAAGCTTTGTCTACCTTAGTAATTCCAGGAAGCCTGTTTCTGAATGGAAGATTAACCCCTGGGATCTTCATCATATTGTTTATTTTTTGAAACACTGTAAGTGTACAGCTCTATATAGAATTAGAAAAACTAAAATAAAAATGTTTCTTGATGTTCCAACACACACTCATGGAATCTGCCAACTCTCTCTCTCTCTGTATGTGTGTATATAAATATCACCATGCACATGTATAACATAATTATCAGTATGGTATTGTGCTAGTAATGTTAGTAATGTTAGCATACTATTATATGTAAGGCAAGCATTGCAAATATGTGGGGTTGTCTATCAGTATTCTGGTCTGTGCAGCAAAATGCTATGTGTGCTTATTTGGAATTAACATTTAATAGTTCAGGTGGACTTGCTGTCCAGTGAGTGCACACAGAATTATAGGTTCCTATGCAATGCTAATTATGTTTCATCAGAGGAGAGTCTCAAAATGTTACTTACTTTCTGGACAAACATGCAAAAGAAACATGCACACTTGCTTCCTTTTCCTACAGTAGCTACAGTTGGTTTACCCTCACTCCCTGCTGCATCTAAAAACATAACCTAATAGCCCATGTTCCCTGAAAGAATTAAAAAAAAAAATAGAGCACCTATGCGACTTCTCTTGAAATCAGCTGCTATCCATTTGACAAACATTTGTGGATATCTTTGAGAAAATGCATAAAATGCATAAAAACATTTGCACTTGGACCACTGCTTTCACCATGCTCAGAAACAGGTCTTGGGGAAGCAGACCGTATTCTGAAGTTTTGCATTGAATTGCTATCCTACTGTATTTTGTGGATTTAATTTATTTTTTAAATAGACACCAGTTCCTCTCAGTTGCATGTGACATTTGATATTGGTCTAGACACAAGCAAATTATTCTAAGGCCAACATCCTGGCTGAATACCGGTGAAGCATAAATATCCACTAGAGTTTTTTCCACTGGACTTCCTTTGCACTGCTGGCCTTCTGGCTGTGCAACACAGCTTGATGACACCAAGGTTTACTCCCATGTTCAATCAATGAATGGGAAATTCTTAAGCACTATCCCTCTGTAATTCTGAAGCTGGGAAAAAGTGACAGCCATCATTATGCTGGATCTCCAGTGAGCATGCTGTACTGGGAGTACAATGGCTGTTTCTTTTTCCCAGCAGAATGATGACTGTGAGCCCCCCACCCACTCTAGCTGTTACCCTGATTTCTGGGGTCCTGTGAGGGACACCCCAATGTACTCCAAATAATGGGGAATGGGAATTAGCAAGAGCACATGCTATAGCAATGCAAGAGGCAGGGCAACCTAGCGAGATCTTGGACCCAATGTTTACGGGGTCAGGCCGAGTCAATAAGTAAGCAGAAGTAAATAACAATTGTTTTCTTTATTAAAAAGACAGTCAACACACACGTACGCAATCACTCACACAGACCTAAGAAGATAAAGGCAGGAGTTTCAATAGAGGATTTTGAGAGGGATCTTTCAGGGGAAATACTATACCTGATCCTGTAGCCCTGGTAGTCAGAAGAAAAGTCAGTTGGAGTGGAGATTCTCAGCACGTGGAAGCTGAGGAGAAGGCTCGGCGAACGGAGTGGCAGCAAGGTGGGATGGAAGCCAGGAGCGATCCGATGAAGAGCTCAAAATCAGGGGTTCTTATAGGGAGAAATGTGCCTGTAGGGTCCGTTCCCGGGGAAAATAATGGGTTTCGGGCTGGAGACAAAGCCTCCGAAAGGTCAGTATTATGCATGATTGAATTATGACAGAGTTGTCAATAGCGCAGACAGTATGCAAATGAGGAGTGCTTGACAGTTGGGTATTCATCTCGTCAAGCTGCCTGCTTGGGGCAGTGAATCTTTTGTATGCTGCATGCATACATAATGTGTTTTCAAAGTGTACTTGCCTGGAGGTCTCCTGAAGCTGCATTCCGGCAAATTACTGGCCTGCCTGGATTTATTTTGTATTTTTCAGCTATTTCGGCTGTGCCCATGTGTGTGTTTGTCCAGGGGCCTCACAAGCACATGGAGAGGAACAGCCAATTTCTTGATATCAGGTTATATTTGATAAGCCACAGGCCCGGACTATAAACTACAGTAACATAGCCACTGACTGGCCATAGGAATTAACCCCAGAACTGGCAAGTTGTGGTTATGTGTGTGGAGGGAGAGGTGTCATTGTGCAAAGAGGTAATGGGTATTCTTCCATGATAACAAGAGAAGTATATAGGTTTTGCAACAGGAAGTTATGTAGCCCTCTGTATCAGCAAAATTCCAGCCTGAATCACTACATTAGTCAACAACGTTACCTTGTCTATTGCATATCTTGCTACATATCTCTCAGAAATCATTTTCAAATGACATGAGAATCTACACAAAATGGACTATGCAGAAACAATATATTTTCATGTTGTATTTACATGAAACCTGATACTGTACCTTAATGCTTTTGGAAGCAAGAATTATCATAAATTTAAATCTGTCAAATTGATTCCAAACTGACAAGATTAAAAAAAATAGTCATGTGTAATCATTGCTAATACGCATCTCAATAATTAATGTTGTCTAAACATTTTTTTCCCTGCCAACCTATGATGAGCTGTGGCATAATCCCAACACCAAACTCAAAGAATAAACTAAAATATCATTATAAACAGGATGCGTAAGAAGTGTTTCATAGCTCAAATATGTGAACTGCCTGATTACATGCATAACGTGGCTTAACTGCCATTCTGCAAATATTAAGTTGATCCAATGTGGAGGAGAATGACTAAATATACAGATTAACAATGGAAGGGTTAGGAAATTCAGCATTCTTATAGTACCAATGTTTCATACCTGTCAAATCAGATTGTTAAGGTATTTAAAGGAGTTACTAGGTATGTATAGACCATTATTTTACAGTGCTTCTTTGATGACAGTGTGGCTGTATAGCAGCATTGACTTCTGCAATCACAGGTGGACCTATTTAATCAATAGACTACTAAACAGCTTATTTATTTTGCTTTGGAAAAAGAAAAGCCACTAGTGAGGTTGAACTCTTCCTTCTTCTTCCTTTTTTTCTTTTCTTCCTGGGAGCCAGTGTGGCATCTTGTATATGGAGTGCTGTATTTTGGACACAGGAGACCTGGGTTTGGACACAGGAGACCTGCTCAGGCATGAACCAAGTGACTTGAGCCAGTTTTCATTTGTCAATCTACCAACTGTGTAAGCTTGGTTTGGTAATGTCTGTGGCTGCTGAAGGCAGCCATTATTCCACTTTGTCTCCTGGCCTCCTGCTTAATTTACTCCCTTCTCTTTGAAACCCTCTTGAGGAACCAGTTTTGGCCATCCTAAAGCCAAACAATGCCATCAGTGCAACCACACCCCTGCCTGCAACATCTGTTATCAGCAGTTTTGAATGGAGAAGAATAGTGCTGTACTAGTCTTGCAGTAGCAGCCCTTTATTGATCATAAGGCAGACATGAATCAATTTATACAATTTTTATAATCAATTTATATACTTCGGTAAAGTTTCTGAATAATTGAGTATGATTTTTGAAGAGCAAAATGCATGTTGGAGTTGAATTACACATTAATCTGAACGACACATGCAAATTCAGCTGGGGGGCTGAGTGACCGTCTCCCCAGGAATGAATCAGAGGAATATTATTCCATGATTTTTTCAAGTGAGAATTATTTCTAAATTTGGAAAGAGGTTGTTCAATGGGTAGTGGTAGCAGTAGGGGTCGTCTTTTCTCTTCTCTCTTTTCTTTTTAAAAATGTTGTTAAGACATTATCTGAGGGGGTTACGCCCTGATGGTCGCACCCTTTTCCTTGTGATTCCCTTCTTGAAATGATGCTATGTTCACATATAGCACTGCTTCAATAACATTATGAGGAAAATGGTGCCACTAAGAAGCTCCATTACTGCCAATACTTAACAATGGCAGAGAAATACAAGTTTTCAAAAAGAGAAGAAACAAGGAGAAGCTCCTATAGAGTTCCTCAAAAGCCTAATCCTTTAAAATATGCAAATAATTTCTCTCTCTTTCATTCTCCATACCCCAAAATTTGAACCAATTTTAGATGCACCATTTAAGTGTTTAAGTGAACACTCTCACATTTCTCATATGAAAGTGTTCACTTAAACACTTAAATGGTGCATCTAAAAGCAAGTTGTAGAGTGGTAACATTCCAGAGGTACTAAGACAATTGTATTGGTTTTCCCAGTCATTACAGCAGTACACTTGTAAGTTTTTGGAATGAACAATTCCAGGTAAGGTTTTGATATGGTAATAATAGTTCATGCCTTCAGCATACAGATGTCTAGATATCAGGAGTTACAAACTGGCTTGGTCTTTTTTCCTTTTCTATTTGATCCAGAATATCCTTCTTCTTCTGGGCTGCATATAAAGGGTTTAATAATGGCAATGGCCATGTTTTATTTCATCTTTAGATTCAGGATTTTTGAGAGCCAGTGCTGTGCAACAAAAATAAAGCTGGAAAGAAATGTTGTGGGTTCTCTGTGGAGCCCCATTACAGATAATTGAACAAAGCTATTAAGGCATCACTGGAAAACTAGTTTCAAATCTTACTCAGACAAAAATCTCACGGTGTGATCTAAGAAGACTCATGTGATTGTTCTGGACAATAAAAAATAAAGAGGTGGAAATATATATACCACTTTGACTTCATTCAAAGAAAGGTGAGACATAAAAGTAGTCAGCAAATAAATCAATATTATTTCCTTCTCTTACTCCAGGAATCACCTTTAATTTTATATCCCAACCAAAAAATAGACATTTTTTTCTTTGTGCTCCATTACCCTAAAAAAGTCAAATCACTTGTCTGATTTAGGAATAGCTTAATTTACCTCAATGAATCAACTAAATATAAATGATCTCCAGTTTCTAATGACCCTGTACCTATAGTTCTCCAAAAACAAAGGCAGAAAAAAAGCAATACATATTGCCTTATTTCAAGAGAAATATATGCACAAGAACAAAAGAGATCTTAAAGCCATTAGAATAAAAGGCTCTAATACAGCTATTACACGCATAAGGACATAAAACATATTCCAATAAAAACTTG